>CM076584.1:1305973240-1306243619 GCA_034641835.2 Pinus albicaulis | reverse complement strand
AGAAGAATGGAGAGGTTCCGAGAGAGCGTTTAGGTGTGACTCGATCAGCCTAGAGGCCATTGTGTGAGTTTCGATGCTGAGATAGCAGGGTTTTCTTGATGATCCGAATTAGGTTCTTGATGGTTGATTGGGCTAACCCATTCCTCTGTGGGTAGTAATTGGAAGAATGTTTCAAGACAATACCATTTTCCAAAGCGAACTCATATAGCTTAAATTATGAAAAATATGTAGCATTATCAAATACGAGAGAGGTTGGAACGTCGAACCTGGTCATGATGTACTGAGTAATGAAAGCTATTACCTCCTAGTCATTGATATGGCGTAATATCGGTTCAACCCACCTCTTGAAATAATCTATGGGTGTGAGGATATATCAATGTTGCTTGGAGGAGTGTGGCAATATCTCTCTAATCACATCCAAGCTCCACTACTGGACTGGTTCCTCTACTGCAACTGACTGTAATGGAGGAGATGGTCAGGATTATCTACTGGAAAAATTTTGGCATGAGGGGCACTTTTGAACATAGGCATGAGCATCCTTAAATAGAGTGGGCCAATAAAAACTGGCATGCATAAATTTGTGAGTTGTAGCATCTCCTACGTAGTGCCCTCTAGCTGGGAAATCATGTAGTTCCTTTAGGACTTGTTTGGCCTCGTTGGGTTCTAAAAAGCATAGAAAGACACCATTGTGATGTTTGCAGAACAACTTGCCTTGAAACATCTGATAGGATGCAACTTTGAGTCTTATTTCTCATTTATGCTTGTCCCTAAAGGTTGGCTCCATGGTACCGCAACCACAATACTGTAGAATATATGTGTACATGATGGGGAATTTTTTGGGAGCGCATCTTCAGTCTCGTACATCTCTATTTCATGTTCCCAACACTCTTCATCATTGTTCCATGGGTCGATGGGTTCAACAAACATTCGGCACAATCCTTGCCCCTTGAACGTGTGTGCAGACTTGAATTCTAAGTCATATTCCTGAAGACACACCATCCAGTTGCCTCATCGCTCACCCAACTCCTATTGCACAAATAGTGAGTGGACTGTTGGGTGAGGTATGAACATTGTGACATGGTTCTTCAAATATATGCCCTAAAATGTTGAATGCCTTATATACTGCATATGATTTCTTGTCGATGTCTGGATAGTTCAACTCGGCACCTTGAAACCCTGCGCTTGTGAAGGATATGGGCCTTTCATCGTTGTTACAGTATTTCTAGGTAAGGACGGCTGCAAGTGATGAGTCCAAGGCAAAAGTGTACAAGATAAATCCTTTTCCGAAATCCAGGCTATGCAGGGTTGGTGCTTCCGCGATGGATTTCTTAATATTGTCAAACACTTCCTTCTCGAGTGGATTCCATTTAAAATTTGTATTCTTCTTAATCATATTCTGTAGGGGTTTCACAATTTGTGAAAAGTCCAATATGAATTTCCAAAGGAAGTTGATTTTCCTGAGAAATGACGACATGGAATTCTTACTACTTGGGGGAGAAATTCGGGTGATGGCCTTTGCACGGTCCAGGTCCACCACTATGCCATCCCGAGTTATAATGTGGCCCAAAAATTTTCCTTCTGAGACCATAAAAATACTTTTCTTGGGGTTCAATGAGATTCTATACTTTCAGCACCTCTCAAAGATCTGTTTTGGGTGGTGTAAGTGGTCATGCCTACGTTTGGAGAACATGGTGACATCTTCAAGATAGACGACCATGCTCTGTCCCATCAACCCTTAAAAAGTGATGTCCATGGCTCTTTGGAAGGTTGCCTCAACATTGATTAGGCCGAAGGGCATGTGCCTAAATGCGAATGTTCCCCACTTATGGAACGCGGTAGTTTTCCTTATCGAAAGACTAGTTTAAATTTTGGAAGTCTAAACATAAGCGGATTTCACTAGACTTATTGTGGATAGGGACCAAATTTGACACTCATGTCGAATGTCAGACCTTGAAGATGATGCGGGCATCTAGGATCTTCTTAATTTCTTTCTAAATCATTGGCTCCAAGGTTGGATGCACTTTTCTTAGCTTATGTTGAAATGGTTTGACACCTTCCTTCATCGGTATCACATGTTGAATAATTTGTGTGTCATATGTCTGGTACGTCCAGGTGAAAACATCTCGGTACTTCTAAATCAAAAAATACTACCTCTCATGGGGGGTACACTCGGTACCAATATTAATGAACTTCGGGTCATTTTCTGTTCCGAGGTTCACTTGTTCGTGCGATAGGGTGGAATTTTACACCTTCGTATTGGGAGGTCCCCGGAAGCAGTTTTGAAAGTAAAATATATTCTTGAGTGAGACAACCCCTTTGGGTATTGTGTTCCCCTTGTATCCTTCCCTTTCCTCTTGCAAAGCCAATTCATGCTCCTCCTCTTCGATGACTGCATCCTTGAATATGTCTGTATTTAACATGAAATCCAACACCTACTGATCATCATTGAAAAAATGGAAACTATTCACATTATCCGGCACCACGGGCTTATATGTAATTTTAATAGAAAAAACATCCCTTAATGGGGTAAACCTAGCAGCGGTGTTTGCCAAAGTATCAGCTGCTACGTTGTGCATCCCAAGTATCGACTTAATATCAAAAGCATCAAAAATAGAAATCAAATGCCATACCTCTTACTGATACCCTTTCAAATGAGGAGATATGAAATGAATAGTGTTGAGTACTTGCTGGGTGATGATTTCGGAGTTTCCAATTACCTTCAAGTAGCTGAATTTGAGGTAGATCCCTTTCTTGAGACCCAGGATCAATGTTTTGTACTTGGTGGTATTGTTGGTGCACTGGAATTCCAAACTGCAAGAGATCAAGAACTTGTTTTTCTGGGGGTATATCAGGATACAACCGACACCAGCCCCATCATGAGTCTTGGAACCATCATAGTAGAGGGTTTAAATTTTGTTCTTGGGTGTCTCTAGGTTGCATGTGTTCACAGACTCTAATATTCCAAAATGGAAAAGACAGGAATATAGAACAAAATGATGGAAATAACAGTATATAACATCACATCAATATAGGAAACCAATATGAAACCATTTTATTATATAGATCAGCAGCAAAGAAGTGCAATACAATGAGGCACAAATCATACAACATGAGCCCACAAGACTCAAATGAATAAACCCCTCAAGGATGAGGTGTTGCTAATATACAGAATTCCAGAAAGCTGCTATGATGCAGTCATAATGAGAATAGCTACAGCAGAAGATAATACAATGATATAAAGCTAATGATATATGCCTAACTCCCACATTGTTGGTTTTTTTAAGGTGGTCATGAAATGAAATACAATAAAGCAACGAAGGAAATATTAAAAGATATAATAACTCCTTTTCTCTATTTTCAATAGTGGGAAGAAATAAATCAACCTAATTGAATCCCAATATCTAAAATGTAAATTATTTTTTATAACTTTTGTGTTTACTTTTATAAAAATGAGCTATCAACCCTATCAACTCCTAATGTGTTTATTTTATAAAAAATTCTTAACACTGAAACTTCCAATTGCTGATCACAAATTGCAATAGTTGTTCATATTCATAAACATGTGCTTCATTAATCCAGTAACACTAAATTATAGCAATTGGAATTGACCCAATGACAAGAGAATAACCTAATTAAACATTCCTCTTATTTAAAAAAACAACCAACTCAGAGAATAAGTACAAATCTGTTCATCGAATATGATTAAAAATTTCTCACAAAATGGAGAGAGATTACATTCCCTCCCTTTTTAATCCACTTACCCCGGCCTCTCGTAATAAAATGTATGTGCTTTCACTTTATAGGAACTTCGATGATTCACGCAGCAGGGGAAAAAATTGCGTCATATTCCAAACACGGCCACCTTGAATGGTTGATTGCGTTATACCGTTTACAGAAAAACACAAAGGAAATGACATGTGATTCAATATTATTTTCGTTTTATCATTGTTATAAATTACAATCATACATTCACGGGTGGGCACCGATATTCTGGCACGGGTGTATTATTGTAGAGTGTTAGATAAAGAAATAATGATTTTTTATTATTTAAACCCATTTAAACATTATAAAATTTAATTGTACATTATTGGCACTGATAGGTTTGAGGTATTTAGAAATTAGATCGGGTCGTGATCGAGTCGCTGATACTACTGGTAGTTGATACATCGCTAATGACTAATGAGATTGCTACACTGGAAGAGAATGGAACAACAAGTTGATGTTTGCGACTGATCATCAGAGACCATTCAGCCGTAGCTTTCAAATTGAATTCAGGACATTGTATTTATTTGCACTCTGAATATGGCAATGAAAATTGATGGACAAGAGACAAATTTAGGCATCTGAAATCTTTGGATAGCTGAGCTGAGCGAGGGTTTTTTTTCAACTCTGCGGGAAGATACAGAGGGAACTTTATTTAATGTTCTGTAATTAATGTCAGCATATTTTGTATGAGCAGATGACAGTAGTGTGAAAATTTTCTCTGATGGCTGCTCAAGTGGTGATGCTCAGTACTTGGTAGAGTTGTTGTAGTGTGGAGATATCAGCTGGGGGCTACTCAAGTTGTGTTGCTAATTACTCGGTAGAGGTATGGTTCCTGAACGAGTTTTTTTAAATGACTTTGAGGACTGACATTGTGATTTTTTTAGGGTAAAGGAGGAAAGATCATCGTCTTTGTGCTCTGCATACTGAAAATGGTTA
This sequence comes from Pinus albicaulis, assembly GCA_034641835.2. Classification (NCBI taxonomy): domain Eukaryota; kingdom Viridiplantae; phylum Streptophyta; class Pinopsida; order Pinales; family Pinaceae; genus Pinus; species Pinus albicaulis. The sequence goes on along the minus strand of CM076584.1, from coordinate 1,306,238,918 downwards.
GAAGATGGAAAACGATGAGAGGAAGAGGGGAATTTCCCGATATGGGGCTTGATTCATAGGTCACTTTACTGTTTTTGGGGAGGATTATGTACCAGTGAAACCTCTGTTTTTTCCACAGAGGTTGCTCTGTGTTGGGGGAGTTCTTGCTCATGGTTTTTATGGCGATTGACCAGAGAATGAAGGCTGGTTAATTTTCTTTAACAAATTTTATATTTTGAATTTTGGGATAGAGTTGTTAACAGTTGTCAGGCGATTGGGATTGATCCGCTTGTCAGGGAAGGTAATCTCTTTGGAAGTATGCTTGACGGCGGGTGACACTGATCGCATCCTTCCAACTACCTTAGTACAAAAAGATATAAAGTGGTCTAGGTGGTAGTTCGAGGTGTTAGTGAATGTGGGACCGTCAGACTTTTGACTACCTACCCGCCACCTTAATACAGATTGGATTATGGTAAGGTTTTGACGTCCATTTTCCACTTTATTAAAGGAGTACTCTCAGGAAAGAAACCTTTGAGGGAATGTGCTAGGTGGGCGGATGACCCTCTAAAGCTGTTATTAGTCATTTGGAGACTGAAATTGAGTTGGAGTTAGAGTTGAATTTCACGTTGGAGGTACGTTTGTGTGTAGGTAGTTACTGATCATCTTGTTTCCACTTCCTTAGTACCGGAGGCTTTAAAGGGAGGTTTAGGTGAAAGGATGTGGTGCATGTGACACGACCTACCGTTACCTACATTACAGGGTATGGTATTTTAGATCTTTTTTAATTAATTAAAGTTTTGATGGGATGGAATCACTGGAGGAAATTATCACCAGGTGTGCAGACAACCCACTAGACACGACGTTCCTTCGGGAACTGGGATCGGCGGAAGAAAATGGGGCATTGTGTCATGGTAAGCAGTTTCTGCTGCATAATCAGACAGAAGTGAGTAAGCGGGCTCTGGGTTTCTCCTCTCTTCCAAAGGAAGGGGATGCTGTGACTAAACCCACTCAGTCTCAGAAAGGTGCGACGAAGCCCATTAGGACGATAGAGGAGTGAAAACTGTTGAGTTTTGGGGCGGATGTTCTGTGGGAAAGATTAGAAATCCTCACTAAGAGAGGGGTGGTCGATTGGTGGAAATTCCCACAATACAGAAAATGTGATCTGATGACTTGGCTGATGGGGTATTTGGAGTTAAGACTAGGCTACAAGCCAGTTATCAGTAAGTTTGAGAAGGGGTGGTATTGTTTTCACCTTTTAAAGGAAGAAGATGTAAGTAAGGTCATGGCGAAATCTTGGGTTACTGGCAGAAGTTTCCTTACCCTCCACAAATGGGATTGTGATTTTCATCCTAGTAGGATTGCCCTGGTAAATCATCTACTGTGGGTCAAGTTGGTAGGTTTACCTTTACATTTCTGGTGTCTGAAGGCTTTAACAACAATCGGGGATAGCATAGGGAAGTGCAAATATGTTGACCCAAACTACAAAGGAATATATGATAAGGGTTGTGCATGGATACTAGTTGAAGCCCCGTTCGCGAGGGGGTTACCGACAAATGTTGATTTGCTGTGGGAGGGGCGAATTTACTACCAGTCCATATACTATTGGAAAATTCCATTCCGCTGCTATAAATGTCAAGAGACAGGCCACTTATTAAAAAATTGTTTGAGAAAATTGGAAGGTTTTCGGGTGAAAGGAAAGATTCTGGAACAAAGGGTGATATCAGATAATCATTGGAGGGTAGATGAGAACTTGAAATTCAATTTGGATGAAAACCAAAGGAAAAGCGAAGCCGGACAGATGAAAGCTACGGAAATCTCGGCGCAGAAGAAGGGTAATTCATCCTTGAGTTCTTTGATTTTACGATCCTCTATTTTGGGTGATAAATGGTTGTCATTTAAGTCTATGGAAATGATGGAGTTAGAGTCAAATTCTATTTTAACTCCGAGTAAAGAATTCTTTGAGGTTATCCTTCCATCGTCTATCCTGAGGGGGAGGAGGTCTAAGGGCGGGGGGGGAAGGAAATTTTAGCAGTCTCTGATGAAGGGGATTTTGATATGGGGTCACTATCTCTGGGTGATCCAAAAGACGTAGTGTTTTCGGGGGAAGAATTGGGGTGAAACACGTCAATCACAGACCATGGGTCCCCACCGTATAGGATAGAAATCCCGGTTTCTCCGGCGAATTCTGTTGGTAATGATTTAGAGCCCCTGTTGCTCGGGAGTAACCTGGTTCTACTCCCTTAGAGGGTGGATACGGGTAGGAAGGTGTTGGTGTCCCGTGTTTTGATAGTTTGGCAAATAAAAAGACAAGGCAACATCAGAACCAATCTTTAGAGTTCCAGAATCTAGTCCTCCTATTCTTAGAGAGGGATCTCTCAAATGTTTGTTTGCAAAGATTTATCTTGTGTGCTTAGATTATTGGTTTTAGACTGGTTATTAAGTGCAGGTATTTTTTTTTTGTTTGGTTGGATTGATATAGCAGAATATGAAAGGCCTAGGAAAGATATATATAATGGAGAAACATCTGGGTCATTGGGCAATGGAGTCAAAAAGAGGTCATAACATACTTATCAATGGATATGGGATATTAGAGGGCAAATCTAACTTGGCCACATGATCCTTTGGTTTTTGGAATGAGATGGATATCAATGATTTAAAAAGAGAATTTTAATTTTCAACAAAGGGAATTTGAAAACACAATTTCAACAACAAAGAGCTTTTTGATAGACAGGGCTAACCATGAATTCTACAAAACACACCTTTACGCAAACAATGATTTCAAAACAAATTTTAAAATGAAATCTAAGATTCGGGGAACACCCTATTTCCTCAAAGATTTTATTTCAAATGACTTAGAAAACATAAAAGATTCATTGGTAATTGCAGTCATAGAAGAGGGAACACGTAACACATCTATGATTACAACTACAAAGACCTTGAAGACAACTGTTTAGGCAAGGACAAAGGGAAAGGTCAGAACAGACCTCCTTGACTCACTGTAAACAAGAAACCTCAAAGGGAGACTTCAATAATAGTTTTTAAGTGGCAGCAAACAAGCAGGGAAAACCATAAATCATGTTGAAACCAACTATTCTAAATATTAAGGAAATAAACCAGCATGAATACTAAAGACAAAGATTAAAGACTCTAAATTACTTCAGCAGAAGAAAACATAAAACAGTGAAGGATAAACAGGTCTAAGGTGCTTCTAGGATTCATTTCTTATCCTAAAACTTTCGACCTACTATAGTAAGAAATTATGGAACATAATGAAAACAGGAGAAAACATTAAACAGTTCAGAATACTTCACCAACAGCCAAGCTCATGGATCCAATGATAGAGCCTTCTCATTAACAAGCATGCAACAACATCATCAGGGCTTCCAAGACTTCAATTTATTCTTCAACTTCAACAGACTATGTATTATTTCAGAGACTTCCAATATTACAACTAGTGATCAACCAACAACCAACCCCTCTCTCATCTTCTCCAATAGTATTTATAGAAGAATGAGGAGGTGAGATCTGATAAAAGATCTCTGAAGATAATTAATACAGACTTAAATAGTTTCTCTGCCTTTGGGGGCTCAATGAAGAATCTTACATAGATGTCTTTTGTATTAAATGATTTACATAAATATTAAAGCTTGGTGGGAGCCCTTTTTGACCTTTGAGGCTCTATGTGATGTCAAAGTAACTCTGCTGATATTTTGTCATTAAGTTTGTTTGCAGAATTTACTCCCTGGCTGCGTTGTAAGGAAGATATCTGATCCTGATCAATAACTTCGGCCTTCATTTGAATGCTTTGAGGTGCAGGTAGTACTGTGGTAGCTGGTAGGAATCAATTCGCCTCAAATGTGGCAGTGGAGGCTTTTTTCTGATGATCCTTTATGAATTTTCTTTTAACTGCGTTTTAATTTGGGATTTGGCTTTTGATAAACCATCTTAGACGTAATCCCCATAGATCTGTCTTCAATCTTCTGTCCTGATATATTTTGTCTTCGGCACTGATACTCTCTGATTGTGCTTGATTTACTATGTTTTTCTAGTATACAGGGCCGTGCAGGGGTGATATGGCATCAATGCTTGATGAAACATTGACGAAACGTGGATTTGAAACCTGCAAGTGATTTCCTTTGATGAATCGAAAGCAGGAGGATCGTCACCCTCTACCTCTGAATTTTCTTTAGATTATAGCGGAAAAAACCTTTAAACCCTGTAAAATTACAAAAACATTATGAAATCTTGCATGTATAGGTAAACTGCTTTGGAAGGACATGTGGAGTGAGCATGGTTGTTGGATGGCATCATCCAATGGTTGAGATTGATTGGAGGGGTCAAAGGGAATCGGAGGAGGAAATTAAATCAGAGTCGTCGATCGCACAGAGATCTACGGTCGGGATCAAGGGTGACTGAACAATGTGAAGGGGTCACGTTATTTAGAAAAATAAAATAAAAAACAGAAAAAAGTTTTAAAACCTTAGTTTCGGCGAAAAATGGTCGAAAGTCATGTTCGGGGTTCGAGACAATCATGGGCCATCGGATGAGATTGGCCCAAGCGATCAATGGCAGAGGACAGGCGTCAAGAACCTTATAAAATGCGCCTGGACATAAATTTTTTTAATAAAACCATGCTGGATAAAGTTCCCAGGTCCGGATTTGCTGACTGTGTGAGGAAACAGAGCGATCGAGTTTGGGCCGTCGATCTGCAGATCAGATCGACGGTGGAGACACTTTAATGAAATGCATTGTACCTTGGTTATCACATGGGCTTCTTCGGAGCACGATCACCGTCCGATGAGCGACCTCATATTGGATGATGCACATCAATATCGCGCCCACTCCACATCCGACATTTAACGCGTGATGAGGGCAGTTTTGTCAACAGTGCTCAAGGCCACGTGTAAGTCGGTGTATGGAATCGCTGCAAAATAGAAAAAATCGCCCCCTCCACAAAAGAGGTGCAATGAAATCTGCTTGGTTTTGCAACAGTAAGTGGCTGGCGGGGACCACAGGGGCAATGGATTGTGCGTCGTCAATCTACAAATCAGATCGACAGCGAAGAGTGACTAGAATTTTGCACCGGCGGTAAACTTTAGGATATACAAAAAACCCAAAGTCTCAATATAATACAAAGTTTTAATATTTTCGGGGGAGGGATATATATATACTATGGTTAGGCGCCCGTTTGTAGGGCCATGGGTTATATGGAAAACCATATGACCGGGGGTTTATGGAGGAAGGGCTAATCGCAATCAGGCAACGCGATAAGTGCTTAGAAGGCTAGCGCTTGGTTCTAGCACCAAGGCATATGGAGGGAAAGAGTTTAAGACTTAGCCCAAGGGGGCTCGAGTGTGTAATAAGGAAAATGGGTTTTTAATAGATCTTCAATGGTTTTCAAAGGAGTTTGGGGGTTTCGATAAGGCAAGAAAGGGTCTTAAACCTTATCAAAGGGGTTTTGATGAAGGGGAAAGGGGAAAAAAATGAAAATGAGGGATTTATGGGGGTAAAAGGGGTAAAAATGAAGGTTAGTTTTGTGGTGGAAGGAAGGGAAAAAATGGGATTTTGTTGCCATTTTTATTCATGTAATAACAACATAATTTCTGAGTTGAAAAGGGGAAAAGTAGTGATGATTATCCAAAGGATAGGATATTATCAAAAGACTTTAAGCATCAACCATTTCAGCAATGAAATTTTTTCTTGAAGGCTATCCAAACTCATTTAGCCACCACTTGATATAAAAGAATTTATGGGTGCCTAACAGTGGCTCCACTTGGGGATGGTGCCTTCTTGAAGGCATCAAGAACTTCAGACTTGCATTCTCTGGGAGGCTGACCCATGCCTCATCCATTGGGCTACTTTTCTTTCTGTGGAGTCAAGATTAAGCTGTTTGACTTGCTGTGATCTATGGCATAAAAACAAGCTGCACATAGACATTTATTTTGTAGAAAATTTAAAACAAAAATGGAAGGTTTGAGATCTGAGATTTTAAAACATTTCCTTCCTCTTTTCTACAGCCGTGTTTTGACTCTTACTCGAGCTGTCTTTCCTTTGCTAACTGGTTCAGATTTTGAGCTGATTAGAACCAGATTTTTACATCTTTTAACTCAGAACTTCAAACAAATTTGAGTCATTTTCTCTTTGTAAACTCAGGTTCATATTTTAAGCATGTTTGAACCTTTAATTTCTATCCTAAACTATCTACTGATAAGCCAAGATTAAACAATTTGGAAAATCGAATTCACTATCCTATCAGCAGAAAATTTAAAGCTAATTAGTCAAGATTAGGCTATTTGACTAACTAGAAGTGTGTTCTTTAGGAGTGGCATCTGAGCTTGCACACTTTTAGATTTGCTTCTGTTTTTTGGTATGGGGCTATACCTTTCTTGTTTTCACAATCTGCCCTCTTTTCTCTTTTCGATTGTTTTTGTATTTTTAATTTTTGTAACTTTGAATGCAATGTTCAGACTATGATATTTACAATGAAAAAATAAAATGCTTTGAAACTCATGATTCTTGGCAGAAGTAATGCTTTAGCATTCTGCCATTGACAGGACCTCCATACAGATCCTCTCCATTCAATTCTTTCAAGAAAAAAACATTGTGACCCCTTTCAGCATGAACAACATAGGGACCTTTCCACAAGTTCTCAAACTTGCCATGTTTTCCCTTCTCTTCTCTCCTTGAATCCCACTTAAGAATGACATTTCCAACTTTGAAATTGTCTGCCTTAGTTCTCTTATCAAATAGCTTCTTCATATTTTCTTGAACCAACTGTGTTCTCTCATAAACTTCTTCTCTCGTCTGCTGTAAATGGATGGTTTGATTGATTCTCCTTTGCATATCATTCTCTTCAACCTACACTTCTTGAAGGAGCTTCATGACTGACACTCCCAATGAGTTGGGAAAAACTGTTTCCATGCAAAAAACTAGCTGATAGGGGGACATATTTATTGATTTCTTTGTAGTTAACCTATTGGCCCATAAGGCATGAACCAGTTTACTGTGCCATGATTTCTGATTTTGTTTCAACAATTTTTTAATGATATTGATGAGGCTCTTGTTGGAAGATTCAGCTAATCCATTTCGTTGGGGATAGTAAGCAGTGGAATGGCCCAAGGTTATGTGGTATTTGTAACAGAAATCAACCATATTTTTAGATTTAAAATCAGCAGCATTGTCTGTTATGATTTTTCTGGGACAACCAAATCTGGATAGGATATTTGTTTCAAGAAACTTGATAATGACAGAGTCATTAGAATTTCTGGAGGGTATAGCTTCTATCCACTTGGTAAAAGATTCAGTGGCTGTGAGGATCCACTTATGTTGAGCTGAGGAGGATGGGTGGATTTCCCCAATGAAGTCCAGCCCCCATTGTTGAAAAGGTGCCTCAACTCTGATAGGATGTAAGGGTAAGGGAAGAAGTTTTCTTTTTCCATCAAATATTTGACACTTGTGGCAAGACATGACCAACTCCTGAATGTCTGGGAAAAGGGTTGACCAATAGTAACCTGATCTAAGAAATTTGTTTGTTGTGGCCTTCCAGTAGAGGTGTCCTCCACATTCTCCATCATGCAATTCATGCATGATTTTTCCTGCATCATCTTCAAGTAAAAATTTAAGAAAAATTCCAACAACATTTTTCCAATATAACACCCCATCTAAGATGCAAAAACTCAAATCCTTTTGTTTCAAAAATCTAGCTTTATTTTTAGACAAAGCAGGAGGGGAATTTAAATATAAAAGCACATAAATAATGTCAGCATACCAAGGAGAATTCAGAAATGTTTCTTCAATAAAAGGAGCAACATATTCTTCTATTTCTTCCAACACATCCACCATATTCATGTCCAGTGCTTGGAAGTTAGACTCAGCCATAATTTTTGCTAATCCCTACCCTTTAACTAGTTTGGTGGGCCTGATCTCTAAGTCATACTCAAGAATAGTTGCAATCCATTGTCCCCTTTTACCATCAGGGTCTTGACTTAGAATTTACTTAACAACAGTATGTGGAACAAAAACAATTATGTGAGAGTGTAAAATATAGACCCTAAAGTATTTTAAAGCTTTCACTAATGCTAAGGCTTGCTTCTCCATGATGTTATATTTGAGAGGAGCATCTCTTAAGGCCCTACTAAAGAAATATATTGGTTGTTCTTGCCCCAAGTCATTCTTTTGAAGTAAAACTGCAGCTATTGTATGCTCAGATGCGAAAGAAAAGATATTAAAGTATTTGGTGAAATCTGGACTAATCAAGAATAGTGTTTGAGTAAGAGCTTGTTTGACCGGTTCGAATGATTTTTTAGCTGGTAAAGTCCATTTTACACCGACATATTTCTTAAGCATGTTTGTAATTTTTTTTAATAGCTTAGCAAGATTAGGGATAAACCTCCTCAGAAAATTAATCTTTTCGATGAAAGATTGCAAATCTTTGAGGCTTCTTGGATCACTGATTTGTAATATTCCATCTATCCTCGTAGGGTCTATTTTTATTCCCTCTTCTGAGATTATATGGCCAAGAATTTTACCTTCTTGGAGACCGAAGAGTGTCTTCTTGGGATTCAATGACAAGCCAAATTTCCTACACTTCTCAAAAACTTTTCTCAGGTGAATCAAATGCTCCTCATTAGTTTTTGAGAAAATGGTTATGTCATCAAGGTAAACGATTATGAAATAACCAATATCTTCAGAAAAGGCTCTGTCCATGGCCCTTTGGAAGGTGGGCCCTGCATTCATTAATCTGAAAGGAATTTTGACATACATAAAGGTGCCCCAAGGTGTGGTAAAAGCAGTTTTGATTTGATCACTTGGGAGCACTAACACCCGGTTGTAACTCGAGAACCCATCTAAGAGGGATATCCTTCTTGACCCAACTACCCTTTGAAGTATATGGTCCATCTTGGGTAAGGGGTATTTTTCCTTTAAAGAGCCTCTATTTAAATTTCTGAAGTCAATACAGAGCCTGATTTCCCTTATCTTCTTTCTAACAGAAACTAAGTTTGATACCCACTCTGAAAATCTAATTTGTACTATGATCCCAACATCATGCATTTTTTTAATTTCTTCCTTAAATAAAGGTAGTAAGAGAGGATTTATTCTCCTTAGTTTTTGTTTAAAAGGCTTTTGATTTTCCTTTAGGGGAATCTTGTGCTGGATGATGATGGTATCATATGATTTTAAGTCTTTGTATCCCCAAGCAAAAACATCCTTAAACTCTTTGAACAACTCTATGTATTGCAATTTTATGTGAGCTAGGAGGGTGTTGGATAGTTTGATCATCTTGGTTTCTGCTAGAATGCCTATGTTATGCTCTTCTACATTTTTTTCCACATGCTCCATTCTCGGTTCTTTGGCTACATCGTTAAAATCAAAAAGGTGTTCTAAAGGTGTGAGACCTCTTGGGATTTTATCATTTTTGCATTGTAAAACTTCCAAGTATACTTTGTCTACATTTTCAATTATCTCTTCTTCAAGAGGATTCTCATAATGATTTATATCAGCAGTATATGTCATTTCAACTTCTGGGATTTGTTCAATATACAAACAATTTTATTTATGGCTGGTTTCTGGTATTGGTACGCTGAAATAATTTTCTGATTTCAAGAAATCATCTATGTGTTTGTCAGAATCAAACACTTGCTAGTGATCTTCATTATTAGGCATAGCAGGCCTGTGTTTTACCTTCATGCTGAGTTGTTGATTTATCTAAGGTATTTGGAAGTTGCTGGCATTGAGGGCGAGTTCATTTACTAGATGATTCAGTGCTCTAGGGATGAAAATGAGTTCGTATTTTTCAAAGGTTTTCAATAAATCAAGGGCAGCATTCCGATATTCCGTAAGCCTTGGATTTCTAGCTGAGTATTCTCCTTTGATTTGTTTTATGATAGGTTTAGGATCTCCTAAGGTTGATATCCTTTGGGCTTCTAATTGTTTAAGCAATTGTAAGCCTAGGAGAAGTGCTTCATACTCAGCAATATCGTTAGTGCATGGAAAATATAACTTATATGAAAAACTTTGATTCGTATTTTGAATCCAGACACCTGCCCCTACACTTGTTTTATTACAAGATACATCGAATTTTATTGTCCAAAGTATATTTGCCTCATTTTCATTTTCTTGTTGCTGTCGATTGCCAATGTTTTGAATTTGATTCGAGGGAAGATTTGATTGTTCTGGTGAAATGATTGGGTCTATTTTTTCCTTATCTTGTTTGGCGATTTCATCTTCGTTACATAAGATAAAGGAATCTAAACTTGATTGGATTGAATAGATTGGAGAGTTGTTTGGTTTGTCTATGTTGCTCACCATGTACTTCATGTGAGATTCCCTGTATAATCTTCTGTTTTGGTTAAAAACAGGGATGGTGGCATAAGCCATGTCCATTTGAAGGCTTCCCTGAAGTTTGGCTCCCCAAGATCTTGATAAGAGCATGCCATACTTAGGGGGAATGTCAGCTACAACTATGTCCATTACTAAACTCTTAGCAGGGATTTGAGCTAAATTAACACATAAATCTTTGATTAAACCCAAACATTTGACCCTTCTTGACTCAAAGGAATACAAATCTTTGTATGGTTTAGTAATCTCCAACCCTAAGCTTTCCATTACCACCTTGGGCATTAGATTGTGTGAAGCTCCTGAATTTAACATGGAATTGTGTAAAAAAAATTCGTGTATGTTCAAGCTAACATAGAAGGGAGGGACAGCCCCTTCTTGGTATTTTCCTTCAACTTCTGGACCAAAAAACAACTCAGGCTTGTCATCTGTCAAGTTCAAGGTGTCAGTATCACTTCCTAAGTTCAAAGCTTTCAAAACTTGGTTTTTGTACACTTCTTGGGTTACTAGTTCAGCTAGGAGAATGGTAATGTTTATCTTAGCAATCTCTCCCTCAAGGCTGAAAGGAACAATTGACTTGTTGATATTTACATATGTCTTTTCAATTGAATTCATTTCAGCAATTTTGATTGGCCGAACCTTTTTTGGACTGGTAATTGGGACAGTTTTGTTAGGACCACTAGCTGAAGTGCTAGGGGTACTCTGTTCAACATCTTGCTGGACACTTTTGTCTTTGTTTATGTTTGGTTTCTTGGTAAAAATGTTGGTTTTCTCTGCTGTCTTTTTGGGCTGAGTTTCTGTGTTTTTCTTGATAGCAGTATCAGTGTTCTTATCCTTTGAATTGTCTATGTTCCCCTTGCTCCTAAGATCATATTGTTTGTGCACCTCCATGATTATATTTTCAAAATCCAATCTACAGTCGTTAGAATCTTCATAGGTCTTTGTATTTTGATCATAAGAGAAAAAACCTTGTTCTTCCTCAGTGAGGAAAACATCATCCTCACTGTCTGATCCAATCAAGTTTACATGAGATTCTCCCAACCTTTCCAACTCCCTATCTTCTTCATATTGATCTACATAGTTTTGCTGGAAGGGAGGTCTAATATGTTGGTCATTTTCCTTCTGTTTGTCTTGATTGTTTTCTCTTTTATAATTCTGATTTCTATTTCTGTTTTGGTTATTTTGAGGTTCCCTTGGTGGCATTCTCTCATTCAAATTGATCTTTTCAAGCATCCTCTCCATCACCTTCACTAGGTTGTCAATTTTTGTGTTAGAAGCTGAGGTTGAGGGTAGTAGGTCATCATTATAGGTTACCCTCTTCTCTAATATCAACCTATTTCTTTTCTCAATTATGTTTTCTTCTACACTCACAACTCCTTTCTGCATGTCTTCTAAGGTTAAGTAATCTCTCCCTCTTAACTGATAAGTCATTTCAGCATCAAGGCCTTCAGGATACCTTACCAAGGCCATGCTGAGGTTTCATGTGAGGTGGGAGAGCATTGTAAACACTATTGAACCCAGTAGATTAATCATGAACACTCTCCCCTTGATTTCTCTTCAGGCTGCTATACTCTGCTAGTATTTGGATAGGATTCTTTTTGAGTTCCCATTTGTTGATAAATGTTTGATGTAAGGCAGGGAGATCATTTATGCTATTAGGAGGTAATTTTTTAAACCATTTCTTTACATCTCCTCCTAAACTTTGGGTGAAGATCCTCATCTTCACAGTTTCTTCTTCTATCTCCATGTAATCAAATGCATCCTCCATCCTATCTACATGACGTTAAGCTGTTGTAGACTCTTTTCCAGTGAAGTGCAGGATTTTGGATTGGTAATCATTTGGTAAGGGAATTAGAGGTTGTGGTAACACTAATGGGGCATACGTTGTTGCCATGGCTAGAAATAAGGGTGGGTTTACAAGAGGTGGATTTACAAGAGTAAAAGTGGGCTGAACATGAGTGTTTTGCATAGTGGTAGTATAGATTGGAGTGGAAGAAACACTTGGGCCAGCAAACTGATTTTGAGCAGATTCGTTATGGAAAAGGCTAAAGTGTTGAAGAAGCTGGGAATCAAGAGGAGTAGAAGGTGAAGCTCCTCTACTAAAGCTCTGTTGCAAATCTTCAAAGTTAAGATCAGTCTTGTTTAAATCACCTTGAGATCTAGTTCTAAAGATGTTCTGTGTATGATGTAAATCAAAGTGTGAATCCTCTAAGTCAACAAGGTTTTCGGGGACAGAGTTTGTTCTCAAGAGGCTCCTATTAGCAGCTGATTTCCCAGATTTAGAAGTCTGCCACATAATTCATTCTGGATTGTCAACTATTAAAGGAGGATTTGGGTCTGGATGGGATCTAGTGTTGATCCTATGTAAAGCCAGACTCTTTTTGAAAAATGAGAGAGGTTAAAGTTTTAAGGACTGTTTTTTGGAAGTTTTTACCTCTCACGATGTCTTATCTAGTGTGGGACTAGGCTCCTAAACTTCTTGAAGGCTGGTTAACACAGGCCTAAAGAGACCTGGAGACCTAGATGAGTAATGGGCCTACTGGGGCTAGTGGAGTCTCCAGGTGGAAACGTTTTATCTTTTATGAAGATAAAATATTGGATGGTTCCACCACCATGATTATTGTGACGCCAAAATGAAATTTTTTTGGGTTTTTTCTGAGTTATTCTAGTCTTATAGGTTATGAGAGTGTCCTAAATATTATTTAACACTTAGCTAGGGTGTCAAAACATACAGAGTTCACTCTTATGGCTTGGTAACTGAATCCTTCAAGGTTTGATAAGGTTCTATGAGAATCCTAAGGTTTAATTAGTTTGTCACTGATTCAAACAATTTTTATCATGATTACCATTGCTTGGTAGTGCTTGAAGAAAGTTACTTATGTTATACTAGACAGTGAGTGTTTTGTTTTGAAAATTTTACTCAAAGTCCCACCGTGATCGCCATTATGTTGGTGGCGATGAGGTGGCTAATAATCACTGGATATTATTGAAAATAAGGGATTTCTGGAGTCCTAAGGGGTACTTATATTATTACTAACTCAGAAGCATCCCATTGTGATCGCCATTATGTTGGTGTCATGTGTTTTGATAGTTTGGAAAATCAAAAGACAAGGCAACATCAGAACCAATCTTTAGAGTTCCAGGATCTAGTCCTCCTGTTTTCAGAGAAGGAACTCTCAAATGTTTGTTTGCAAAGATTTATCATGTGTGCTTAGAGTATTGGTTTTAGACTAGTTATTAAGTGCAGGTGTTTGTTTGTTTGTTTGGTTGGATTGATATAGAAAAATATGAAAGGCCTAGGAAAGATATATATAATGGAGAAACATCTGGTTCATTGGGCAATGGAGTCAAAAAGAGGTCATAACATACTTATCAATGGATATGGGATATCAGAGGGCAAATCTAACTTGGCCACAAGATCCTTTGGTTTTTGGAATGAGATGGACATCAATGATTTGGAAAGAGAAGTTTAATTCTCAACAAAAAGAATTTGAAAACACAATTTGAAAAATAAAGAGATTTTTGATAGACATGGCTAAACATGAATTCTAAAAAACACACCTTTAAGAAAAAAATGATTTCAAAACAACTTTTAAAATGAAATCTAAGATTCAGGGAACACCCTATTTCCTCAAAGATTTTATTTCAAATGACTTAGAAAACATAAAAGATTCACTGATAATTGCAGTCATAGAAGAGGGAACACCTAACACATCTATGATTACAACTCAAAGACCTTCAAGACAAATGTTTAGGCAAGGACAAAGGGCAAGGTCAGAACAGACCTCGTTGACTCACTGTAAACAAGAAACCTCAAAGGGAGACTTCAATAATAGTTTTTAAGTGGCAGAAGACAAGCAGGGAAAACCATAAATCATGCTGAAACCAACTATTCTAACTATTATGGAAATAAAAAAGCATGAAGAATAAAGAGAGAGATTAAAGACTCTAAAGTACTTCAGCAGAAGAAAACATAAAACAGTGAAGGATGAATAGGTCTAAGGTGCTTCCAAGAGTCATTTATTAGCCTAAAAATTTCAACCTACTGTAGTAAGAAATTATGGAACAGAATGAAAATAGGAGAAAACATTAAACAGTTAACAAGAGCCTTCTCATTAACAAGCATGAAACAACATCATCAAGGCTTCCAAGACTTCAATTTCTTCTTCAACTTCAAAAAACTATGTATTATTTCAGAGAGTTCCAATATTACAACTAGTGATCAACCAACAACCAACCCCTCTCTTATCTTCTCCAATAGTATTTATAGAAGAATGAGGAGGTGAGATCAGATAAAAGATCTCTGAAGATAATTAATATAGAATTAAATGTTTTCTCGGCCTTTGGGGGCTCAATGAAGAAGCTTACATAGATGTCTTTTGTATTAAATGATTTACATAAATATTAAATCTCGGTGGGAGCTCTTTTTGACCTTTGAGGCTCTATGTGATGTCAAAGTAACTCTGCTGATATTTTTTCATTAAGTTTGTTTGCAGAATTTACTCCCTGGCTGCGTTGTAAGGTAGATATCTGATCCTGATCAATAACTTCGGCCTGAATTTGAATGCTTTGAGGCGCAGGTGGCACTGTGGTAGCTGGTAGGAATCAATTCGCCTCAGATGTGGTGGTGGAGGCTTTCCATCTGATGATCCTTTATGATTTTTCTTTTAACTGCATTTTAATTTTGGATTAGGATTTTGATAAACCATATTATATGTAATCCCCATGGATCTATCTTCAATATTCTGTCCTGATATATTTTGTCTTCGGCACTGATACTCTCTGACTGTGCTTGATTTACTGTGTTTTGCTGGTATGTAGGGTTGCGCAGGGGTGATATGGCATCAATGCTTGATGAAACATTGACGAAACATGGATTTGAAACCTGAAAGTGATTTCCTTTGATGAATCGAAGGCGGGAGGATCGTCACCCTCTGCCTCTGAATTTTCTTCAGATTATAGTGGAAAAAACCTTTAAACACTGTAAAAATACAAAAAAGTTATGAAATCCTGTATGTATAGGTTAACTGCTTCGGAAGGACATGTGGAGTGAGTGTGGCCATTGGATGGCATCATCCAATGGTTGAGATTGATTGGAGGAGTCAAAGGGAAGTGAAGGAGAAAGTTAAATTAGAGTCGTCGATCACGCAGAGATCTACGAATAGGATTGAGGGTGACGGAAAAACGTGAAGGGGTCACGTTATTTATAAAAATAAAATAAAAAACAGAAAAAAGGTTTAAAACCTTAGTTTCAGGGAAAAATGGTCGAAAGTCATGTTCGGGGTTCGGGACGATCGTGGGCCGTCGGATGAGATCGGCCCAAGCGATCAATGCCAGAGGACAAGCATCAAGAACCTTAGAAAATGCACCTGGACATCAAAAAATTTAATAAAACCATGCTGGATAAATTTCCCAGGTCCGGATTTGCTGACTATGCGAGGAAACTGAGTGATCGAGTTTGGGCCATCGATCTGCAGATCAGATCGATGACGGAGACGCCTTAATGAAATGCGTCGTACCTTGGTTATCGCACAGGCTTCTTCAGAGTGCGATCACCGTCTGATGAGCGGCCTCAGATCGGACAGCGCGCATCAATATCGCACCCACTCCACATCTGACATTTAACGCATGATGAGGGCAGTTTTGTCAATAGTGCTCAAGGCCACGTGTCAGCCGGTGTATGGAATCACTGCGAAATAGAAAAAACCGCCCCCTCCACAAAAGCAGTGCGATGAAATCTGCTTGGTTTTGCAATAGTAAGTGGCTGGCGAGGACCACTGGGGCGATGGATTGTGTGTCGTCGATCTGCAGATCAGATCGACGGCAGAGAGTGACTAGAATTTTGCACCGGCGGTAAACTTTAGGATATACGAAAAACCCAAAGTCTCAATATAATACAAAGTTTTAATATTTTTGGGGGCGGGATATATATATAATATGGTTAGGCACCCGTCTGTGGGGCCATGGGTTATATGGAAAACCATATGACTGGGGGTTTATGGAGGAAGGGCTAATCACAATCGAGCAATGCGATAAGCGCTTAGAAGGCTAGCGCTTAGTTCTAGCACCAAGGCGTATGGAGGGAAAGAGTTTTAGACTTATCCCAAGGGGGCTCAAGTGTGTAATAAGGAAAATGGGTTTTTAATAGATTTTCAATGCTTTTCAAAGGAGTTTGGGGGTTTTGATAAGGCAAGAAAAGGTCTTAAAACTTATTAAAGGGGTTTTGATGAAGGGGAAAGGGGAAAAACATGAAAATGAGGGATTTATGGGGGTAAAAGGGGTAAAAATGAAGGTTAGTTTTTTGGTGGAAGGAAGGGAAAAAATGGGATTTTGTAGCAGTTTTTCTTCATGTAATGACAACAGAATTTCTGAGTTGAAAAAGGGAAAAGCAGCGACGATTATCCAAAGGATAGGATATTATCAAAATAATTTAAGCATCAACCATTTTAGCAATGAAATTGTTTCTTGAAGGCTATCCAAAATCATTTAGCCACCACTTGATATAATAGAATTTATGGGTGGCTAACAGAAGGAATCTCCGACTTTACTAAATTTCCTGGAGTCGAGATATAATGTCACAATTAGGCGGGGAAAGGATAAATCTAAAAAGAAGAAGAAAAATGTGCAGATGTCTAAATTGGTGGACATGTTTCCAGACAATAATTTTAGGGATTTACTGGTATCATTGGCAATCAATAGGGTCCTTGGAGCATTGGCCCAGGAAAATAGGGGTCTGTTATGAAGATGATATCTCTAAATTTGAGGGACTGGGGGAAGGGATAAATTTTTATTGGTTAAAATTTTTTTTTTGTCTTGTAAGCCTTTTGTCATTTTTATTCAGGAGAGTATGAATTCAGTTGATGGCACTTTATTGTATTTGCGTGCCATCTATCCAGATTCACACATAGCGACTGTCGATGCAGAGGGTCACTCTGGAGGGCTAGAGGCTTTGTGGGATCCCAACTGGGCATCCATGCGAGCTTATAGCTTCTTCGGAGGTATCCTATTGTCAGGATATTGTAGAGGTTTTTTGGAGCATGTTAACCTATTGAATATCTATGCCCCTTATTATAACAGGATGAATTTTTGAAAAAATATGGAGGAGAGTGGATTCTTGATGCTCCATAACATTGTGTTAGTAGGTGACATGAATTGTGTTCTCAATGATGGATAAATTTGGGGCAAACATGGTAGAAGGGATCCGTTGGCGGGATATATCAGTAATATATTAAAAGAGGTGGGTATTAGTGAAGTAAAGTTTATTGATGTTGTCCCTTCGCGGATAAATGGTAGAAAAGGGGAGGATTTTATCGGCAAGTTGCTGGATCGTTTCATGATAAGTAACAGATTGCGACTGAAGATGGATAATATGAGTGCGAAGGTAGAAGATTTGACTATATCAGATGATAGGCCTATTTCATTTCAGTGGGTTTTTTATTCTATAAAGGGCAGTTTTCCTTTTAAGTTGAAGAGGACATGGTTGGATTGTGAAGATTTCAATGCGATGATAAAATCTTTCCTCAGAGTCCATAAGTGACATGTAGGAATGGATGCGGCCTCTTTTCTAACAAGCACTCTGAAGATTTTAAAAATGAAAGTCAAAAAGTGGGAATGGAATCACAGGAAGAAGACGAAGGAAAGAATTATAGAGATCAGAAGAGAAAGATCATCAATCCTTCAGGACATTGGAAAGGGTAGTCCTCCTGTGGATTATTGGGATCAATTGAAGAAGTTGGAACAGGAATATAGCAAGTTTTTGGAAGAAGAGGAACAGGAATGGAGGATAAAAAGTCAGGCAATATGGCTACAAAGTGGAGATAAAAATACGAAGTTCTTTCATAAAACAACAAATGGGAGAAGGGCTTTAAATGCAATATGGGAAATTGAATCCCCGGGGGGGAAGATAGTAACAACAGAAGAGATTAAAAAGGAAGATTTGAAGTACTTCAACAATCTTTATGAGAAGGCGGTCAATGTAAATATAACAACCCAAATGGATTATTTTGAGAATTTCCCAGTAATTTTCGATGGAGAAGATCTAAGATTGATGAATCGGGAGGTAACTAAAGAGGAAATAAAAGAAACATTAAAATCCTTTGAAGTTGATAAGAGTCCGGGTCCGGATGGATGGACCCCAGTCTTTTTCTTGCATTTTTGTGAAGACTTCTCGGAGAATCTTGTGGAAATGGTGGAGGATGTTAAGAATTCTTGGAAAATATCAGGTGCAATAAATTCCACATTCCTGGTGTTAATCCCGAAGAAAAAGGGGAAGTTACCCTTCGATGATTTTCGGCCAATATCACTATGTAACACCATCTATAAGCTTATATCGAAAATTATAGGGGACGTTGTCAAAGTTTATATCGGTTGTTACACCATTTTTTGGTCATCTAACCTATTATCATTAGATGGACCCAAGTACACCATGTAAGACCAATTTTACCCTAAGTAAAATTGCCTTCACTATGTTAAATAACTTAATAAACCACATTTATTAGGTTGTTTATGATCCAAACAGGAAACCCCAAAAGGAAATATTAAACAAACCTATATTTGTTTGATTTTCCTCATGGAATAATTAATTAAACCATAATTTAATTATTATTCCCAGTCATGTTTAACCCAAAAACAATGAAATTAATTAGATAAATCTTCATTTATCTTATTATTTTCTAGGAATAATTATTTAAATCTTATTTAGATAATATTCCTTGTTAAATATGACCAAATCACCCACAAATAATTAAATAAATCATTATTTATTTAATTATATTTCAACCACTTCCTTAAATAGTTAAATAAATCATTATTTATTTGATTATCTTCTAACCGCTTCCTTAAAAAGATAAATAAATCATTTATTTATTTATTTTTGACAAATCAAGGGATTTGACCCAAGTCAAATACCTTTTCCCTCCAACAAATATAATAAAATATTCCACAAAAAGTGGATCTAGATCTGGTTAACCCATGCACCAAGATCTAGAATAACCCAATATTTTGTTATAAATAGGAGGGTCTACCACAACCATTCTTTACCTATCCTCCTCTGCGAGACACTCGGAGCCTAGTCCCCCTGCATCCTCCCCTGTTGTTTCGCCCGACCACCTCTTTTCTACCCATACACGAGATCACTCCACCCGTATCTCTGTTGACCTCCGCAGCCCGAATCCTCACCATACTTCGATAGCCCTCATATACCACCCTCTAGTTTGTATATGAGTCATAGTCATCCTGCTCCTTGCACTCCCTCCCGCAGTTGCCGCTCGATGTCTTCTGTCCACTCACGCTGCCATCATTGTCTCTCCTCCCCTCATTTGTTGTCTTGTAACACCATTCCGCAGGACCCCCCGTCCACACCCTTTATCGGTTATGCCGATGGTGCAAGTCGTTACTCTCGGAATCTAGCCTCGGTAGGTTGGGCCATCTTCACCCCCTTGCACACCCTTTTTCTCTCCAACGGGGTCTGCATTGGTTCTGCCACCAACAATCAGGCCGAATATGATGCAGTGCATGGTCTATTAGTCGATGCCCTCTTCCATCGCATCCTCCATCTGCACGTTCGTTTGGATTCCCTACTTCTTGTCATGCAACTAAATGGTGTTTATCGTGTGCATAACCCTGTGCTGTTTAGACACTATTTACAAGTGAAACTCTTGATACGTGCATTTGAAACCATAAATTTCAACCATGTACCTCGCGAATAGAATCACTATGTAGATATTATTGCAAACCATGTTCTAGATTGGCATTTATCACACGCATTTCATACAAGAAAATAACATTTATAATCATTAAAAATGATGCGTATCCATAATATGTGTCGCAAAACATGTGTTTAGAGTCCATCTACTCTGATACATATGACATGCCCATCGCATGTTACAACAAACTCAAAACAGGGGGCACCACCTGCCCCTACATACACACTAAGGGGCACCACATGCCCCACACCTACTCACTATCTGGAGGATCCCGAGCTAATGGCTCTGCCCCTGTAACCCGTAGATCACGTATGCCTTGACCGGCCATCGCCATGCGCCGCATGACACCTCGCCATTCCGAGGGAAGACCAATGCATGCCTCCACGTACTGGTCGTCTAAGTCTTGCCACCCGCGCTCTGAAACTCCGATCAGCAACATCTCACATCTATGGAGGATGTCCTCCAGGAGGGCGACCGCATCCTCATTGCGCGCTGCTCTCGACCCACTCGGCCCTGCAGCTCCAGAGGCTCCGCAAGGTCGGGATCTTCTCAAAGAAGAAGGCGCACAATAAAGTCCCATACGAGCAATCGTGGTTCACTTGCCGCTTGCAGAGCGACAACTGTCACTTTAGCGACGCCAGCATCATTTGGGCCCACCCATAGTAGGTCCCACTCAACACACTCTCCACAATCATCATCTTCCCCCCAGTGATGTGATGGAGCGCCTGGTTGCCCAGGATACGCAGCACTGCTGCGGCCACCGCATGGGTCTCTAATCTCTCTAGGTGACCAGTGGTGTAGGTCCCACTGGACTTGGAGACACAGTGACCAAACCAGCCTCCCCAAACTCCGTGTGCGCCCCGTCATCCTGCGACTGTGTTTCTGTCCCATTCAAGCGGGAGACCGTCGGGGAAGTACATCCTTGCTTATCAGTTCGATCCTGTTCCACTGCACTACAAAGACCTCAACACTCTGAGATCCCGATGGCGATAATACATTGCTTAAGCTCTCTGTCTCATCAAAGGGTTCTCCAAAAACTTTAGAACCCCAAACCTGGCCAACACACGACGGACACCCTGATCTGCCTTGATCTCTGCCTGTAATGTAACCAGGTCTCTCTCTCTCCAATTAACCCATATATCTGCCAAAAACATCATCTTTGTCAGCATACAGATCGGGAATACCATAACCAAACACAAAAACCCAACTCTCAGCCATAAAACAACACTAAAACCCCCTCATCTCCCAAGTCACCGGTTTTATAACCCAGTTACCGGGAATGAGGAGTCCACACTTTTTCCTGAACTGCTTCCCAGGTTGCAACTTTTGGCCAAAGGTGGCGATGAATGGTATGAGGGACTGTTTTTGAGATTTTGGGCTCTAAAATGAACTTTCAATCCATCAAAATGAAAGAGTAAGGTTAGGCCTCTTACCTGCAACTGACAGATCTCGATTCCAACGGTCGATTTGTCCGCTACGCTCGCCACAAGATTTAGGGCCTTCTCTCCTCTCTACATTCAAAACAGCAACAATAGCAAATGAGTGAATTTGGAGGGAAAACTGCCTTATTAAAAGAGAACCCCTGTTTCTTCTTTCAACTGCTGCGACCATACCGTAGCCCCGTTTGACAAACCGTCTGCACCGTTGGAAAGCTCTCGCCGAGCCCTAAAATGGGTATTTGTTAGTGTTTTGTGATTTGAAACTTCACCGGGACACATTTTGTCCAAGAAGGGTCACTTCACCTCTCCCTAAAATCGCATTTCCTCACTTACGACACTTGTACTTGGGGCACCATTTTGCCTCCTTACTTGTCTTTTTTCGTGTCGATTTTCTTCATGAGTTACCATCTTGTACTCATGTTTTCATGGTCCCCCATTGGGCCTTTACTGTGTGGCAGCACCATCGAGTCGCCCTTGTTTAGAGCATCCAAGTTGAGTCATCATCGCATTCAGGGAGTCTATCCTGAGTCCCTTTGTACCCCACTATAGCCCTCCATCCTTTATTGCTTGGTCTCTCTCTTGTGTCGCACATTATGACCTTCAGTCCCACTGTCCCCTATCCCTGATGCTATTGTGTCAGTCGCTACAATGTCATTCATGCCCTTTATTCTCTAACAAGGGAAGTCGTCCATTCGCCACTCAGTCCTTTCCATTTCACTATCATCATTAGTGTCAGTATGTCTGTCACTCTACTATTTTTCTCTTGTGCCTTAGTTGAGGATCTCTCATTGCCTCACCTATGGCGGACCTCCTTCTGTTGACATTAGCTCATTCATTCCAGAAGCCAGGTCTAGAGGGCGGTGTACATTTTTCCCAGCTTCCACTCTTGTTTGGTGCCTCGGATCAGGCAAAGGGATCTCTCATTTCCCTTTGACTCGATTGTTTCTCCACTCCAGCTCCTCTCAGCATGATCGAGATCCGTATACTTGATGGTTCAGTGATACAGCAATGGCTCTTGATGATTCCCGGGTGTGTGTGAGATGTCTCAACCCTCATGAGGGGGTGGCCCTGCAGGTAGCCCCCCACATGCCCGGATGACCTCCTCCTTGCAGCCTTCGATGCAGCTCCAGATATTTGATGATGTTGGCCTTATCCACTTGCAGCGCCTCTTTGATTTGCATGTATCAGTCAGATTTTGTGAGCCCTTCCCCATTTACAGGGGGCATTTGGGTTGTACTTGTCTCTCATGTACTCAGATATTATTTGTATCAGTCCTGGCTGTTATCCCAGGCACAGCATGTATGTGGGATTCCTCATTGTATTTTTATCGGGCTCATGATTATGCCGGTTGTACTTTATGTTTCGGTCCCTTGTTTACTGGACCCACTATTCTTTTGTACTTTGCCTCGGCGGGCATAGATATGCCTCCCCCGCCACCTTCAGCACAGATACCTTCTCATAAAAAGAGACTTGTTGCACCTGCGAGTCTCATCTCCTCATGGTCTAGTCCTTCAGCACACTATCTACCTCACATTTCTCTCTCTGACATCCCTTTTGTTGTCTAATGATTGTGTTCTTACAACGTACTTCGGTCATACGATTTTCTCCTGACACTCGCATGCTGGGGGGCAATCTGTTACACCATTTTTTGGTCATCTAACCTATTATCATTAGATGGACCCAAGTACACCATGTAAGACCAATTTTACCCTAAGTAAAATTGCCTTCACTATGTTAAAATAACTTAATAAACCACATTTATTAGGTTGTTTATGGTCTAAACAGGAAACCCCAAAAGGAAATATTAAACAAACCTATTTTGTTTAATTTTCCTCATGGAATAATTAATTAAACCATAATTTTAATTATTATTCCCAATCATGTTTAACCCAAAAACAAAGAAATTAATTAGATAAACCTTTATCTATCTTATTATTTTCTAGGAATAATTATTTAAATCTTATTTAAATAATATTCCTTGTTAAATATGACCAAATCACCCACAAATAATTAAATAAATCATTATTTATTTAATTATCTTTCAACCACTTCCTTAAATAATTAAATAAATCATTATATATTTCATTATCTTCTAACCGCTTCCTTAAAAAGATAAATAAATCATTTATTTATTTATTTTTGACAAATCAAGGGATTTGACCCAAGTCAAATACCTTTTCCCTCAAACAAATATAATAAAATATTCCATAAAAGGTGGATCTAGATTTGGTTAACATTATTTTAATCATGCACCAAGATCTAGAATGACCCAATATTTTGTTATAAATAGGAGGGTTTTTCCTACCATTCTTCACCTTTTGTTGCCTATTAGATCACTCTCGATCTATACACTTGGTCACATTTTTCTGTCATTTGCTGTGTGAGCTCCCATTGAGTTCTATTCTTTGCATTGGGTTTTCTGCACCAACAAGAGAGAGAAATCTTAGATCTGAAGTGTTGAGAACTTCCAAGAACCCATCCCACTGAGGAGAATTGGATACGCCTTCTTGTTTTCCTCCCAGGTGCCCAATTAATATAAAAATTCTTTCAAAAATTGTTCTTGTCTTGTCTATTGGTATATGGAGCAAACCCTTGTTTTTTTCTGCTTAATGTCTTTCCATGCATAGATCTGGTTTTTGCAGCTCTTTTTTGTTCAACTAACCGTAGATCTGACGATATTGGCAGCCAATTTTGTTGTTAGGGCTATTAGTTATGCATAGCTAAAGTGGTCCTTTTTCGTACACTTCGACAAAGGATTCATACTAACATCAGTGGAACAGGCCGATTTTCTGAAGGATAGAAGAATTCACGAAGCAGTGGCTGTCACTCAAGAGGTCATTCACTCAATGTATTCAAAGAAGTTAGATGAGGTTGTTATGAAAATAGATCTAAACAAAGCTTATGATAGGGTTGATTGGTCTTTTTTAAGGCTAATCTTGTTTAAAATTGGGATGGACTGTAAATTGGTGGATTGGGTTATGGCTTGCATTACAAAAACTAATATGGTGATAATTATAAATGGAAGTGCGTTGGAGTTTTTTAAGCCAGGCAGGGGATTAAGGCAGGGATGTGCACTTTCCCCATTGCTATTTATTTTGATAATGGATGCTTTGAGTCTGAAAATTCAATGGGAGAAGAGTATGGGAAAGTTTAGAGGGGTAAGTATTTGTATTGATACGATGGTGACACATAATCTGGTCGTGGACGATGTGTTGATATTTGGGGAGAAGACCAGCCAAAACTGGGAAGAAATGCGAAATATCCTAGGTGGATTTTCGGAGGCGTCAGGTATGCTGATCAGTAGGGGAAAATTGTGCATTTACTATGTCAAAGAAGAGGATGAGGAAGTAAATGAATTGGGTAAATTATTTGATTTCAAAACTGAATGCCTCAGTAATGGAATGTGCTATTTAGGCTTTTGTCTAAAGCCATTAAGGTATACAACAAAGGACTGGAAGTGGCTTCCAGAAAATTTTGAAAGAAAGATTAATATTTGGTCAATGAAATTGCTATCAAGAGGAGGTAGGTTAATACTATCTCAAGCCGTTTTGCAGGGAGCGGGAGGGAGATAAAATTACTTGGAATAGTACTTCGTTGGAAAACAATATTATATCGAAGGAGGCATATCCGTTATTGATGGAGAAAAGTCTGCAACAAGAGCCAGATTGCTGGTTTATGCACCAATGGAAGATTCAGGTCCAGGTAAAAATGATAATTCTGGTATGGCTAATATGGAGAAACAGAAACCTGACATGGGAAAATCTGCAGAGAAGAGGGTGGATGGGTCCGGGGAGGTGTGTGTTATGTCAAATTCAAGGTGAAAAAAACAATCACTTGTTTTATGGTTGTTTGTTTGTGCAGGAAGTATACCTGTCATTATGTACACAGATGAAACTGCCAGTTCCGATTTACATGACAACATAAGAGTGTTTCAAATGGTGGTCATACAAAGGAAGGAAGCTGAGGGAAACACTAATCCTAGTACATTGGTTTATATGGAAAGCAAGGAATCGAAAGATCTTTGAGGACATTGGCTGTAATGTGATGGATATTAGTATGCAGGTTTTTAGTTATGTGGTAAATTTGAAAGTCAGGAATAAACCTTTAAATTAGGACTTCTCAATAAAAATGAGACCCGTGGAAAAGATTTACCCAACAGGCTTTTTTTATGGAGCCTCAGAATCCCAAATTTGCGGATGCGAGGCATGGATAATGGTGTCACCTGAATGCCATTACAAGATTTATTGGAATGGAGGGAGAGGAACAAACACGAGAGTCGAAATAATTTCTCTGTGGGGTCTTTTTTGGTTCGCAAACCAGCTATATATGGAAGAGCTCTGGGTTTATGGTGACTCTAAAGTGATAATTGACCATTTGAAGAAAGGGACGAAGCTGAATCCTGGAGCTTTAATGTATTGGATTGAGAGGATAAGAGGACTAAAAAGGTCTTTCAAACACATCAATTTCTGTCATGTGTATAGAGAGAAAAATTCTAAAGCTAATAGGCTTTCTAAAAGAGGTTTAAACGGGAGTTTTGGAGTAATGTTCTATGAGTTCTACAATGTTTCAGGTATCAGAGCGGAGGGGAAAGTCACTTTTAATTAAGTATGATAGCTGATTTGTTTCGTTTTTGGAGCGTTAGAATGGAGGGGAAAGTCACTTTTTTATTAATCTACATAAATTTTATATGAATTGTTAGAACTGCGATCACATACAGTGATGTAAAGATCACCAATGATCACTCACAGTGAGGGAAAGAGGAGCCATGAGAAGCCACTTAACAAGTCGCTATCTTCACAAATGCGTGCATCTAAATATTTAAAATTAAAACAGTAACCACAATTTTCTACTTTTCGTGTCTGAAAAACTTGAACCGTTGCTTTCAATATGGAGAATTTAATATATATTATTATACTTTTCCTTTACAATTCGAGTTGCTTTCTGCAATCAAATGGGTGAATGCAAGTTTCAGTTCAAAATAAATTGTATGAATTAAGAGTAAGATGCTGTTTAACAATATGTTGTCCGTAGAAATGGCCCATAGATTGTTTTAGCAAGAATTCTTTGGTTGAAAAAAAAAAACATGGCCTATTTTCATATGTTTAAAATAAGTTTTGGAACATTCTAGTTACACTGTTTTTTAAATTGTACATTCCCTCTGTTTCAGGATTGGTATCAATAAGGGATGATGTTGAAACAGGAGAAATGAAAGGTGGAATTATTATTGGGAACATGAGAAAAAATTTAACAAATGTATTTTAAAAAAAATTAATAATATTATAATATTTTGTGATTTAAATGGTATTTTTAAATATAAAATTTAATGTTTTCTGTTTAGATTATGATATTGATTCCTATGGTCCAGCTACGTGGAGACTTAATGATATTGATTCCTTTGATTCACCTACGTGTGCGTGTTTTCATTTTTTTAACTTGATGGAGGAGGACTGGTTGCAGGATCCATGAGTCTGGTTGATGGTGAAGTGTTTTTTTTTGTTTATGTTTTCTAGTTTATCATTGTGTTTCCATCTTTCTATGTTGCAGTAGGACAAAGAATTTATACTAAGAAATGTTTTCTAATGGCACCTTAGGTCTGTTTGTTCTTCACTGCCTTAATGTTTTCTTCTGCTAGGACATGTTAGAGAATCCTTCTTTGCTCTCTAAGGATCTCCTAAGCTTTTTTATTTCTTGAATGGTTTAAAACAGATGGTATCCAGCATGATTTATGGCTAGCCCTACATCTTTTTGCCACTAAGAACACTATTCTTGAAGTCATCTATTTAAAGCATCATTACTTAGGTTTGTCAAAGAAGTTTGTTTCAATCCTGCTCTTTGCATTTACTTAAATAATTGTTTTAAAGGACCTTCATAGCTATAATATTGGATGTTCAGGGTTTCTCTCCTTCTCTGATTATAGTTATTTGTGCATCTTAAATGTTTTCTATCTTTGATGATGAAATCATTGAAAGTTAAATAAGTTTCTTGCCTTTCTGTATTTCATTTGAATGTTTGTCTTGGATAATTATCTGCATTAAGTCTGAATCAAAGAGTTTAGGGTTTTCTTTGCCTTTAATTTTCTCTCTATGCTTATGATTCTTCCAAATCCCTTTGTTTAAGTATATGATAGAGAATTCTTTACTGCTCTTTGTCAAACTTTGTTTCTCAAAATTAATGTCCATCTCATGATCCTTCAAACCTCAAAGATCCACCAACCAAGCTCGATTTGCCCTACAATACTCCCTAATCCATTAATGAACCTATCATGACCTTGTTAGACTCAATTTACCAATGACTTGAAGTTTTCCTTGTTTCTATCTAGTCTATCTAAGCATCATACCAAACCAAAAAACAATCAACAAACCCAATATTTCATAACTAGCCTAAAGTCAACCCTAATCAGCAAACAAGTTCACATATTTGCACCTAATAGAGATATCCCTCTCTAAATCTAGGAAGGCTAGGTACTTGGATTCCAAAGCTTGGTTTGATGTTACCCCTGTCCATTTGTATCTCAATCAATCTAGCAAATTATGGGGAGCTAACACTTTATCTATGGAAGGGAGTGGTAAAGGATTTATTTGCCTCAAATTTTTCTTATGTGGCTTGGCGTATTCCCTCAGTTGGATTTTATGTTGTATGACGCTGGTATCAAATGTTTTCAAATATTGGTATGACCAGGCGAAAACATATCTATAGGAATGGAACAATTTGAAGTATTGTTCTCTGTATTCTTCAGGAATTCTTTTAGACAATTTTACAATTTTAGGGTCCTCTTTTGTCCTGATATTTACCTCTTCTACTTGGGCTTCATCAATCGATTTGTTAGGGCTGAGAGGGACATCATTTTTATTGAATAATATTTCTAAAGGTACCATACCTTTGGGGATCATTTTCCCTTTCAGTTGCAACACCCTGTGCCTAGCCACTGGCTCTTGCCATTTTTTCTGAGGGGTTTCTTCGGTTTCTTCTTCTTCTCCAGTATCAATGACCAAATTGGAAAACTCTCTGATAGTCTCCATGAAATGCTTCATCTGATCCTCATCTTCAAACACCTTCCAGTGTCTGATGTTATCTGGGATAGAGGGACGATAACACACTTCCACTTCATATCTCAAGAGCGGATTCTAGGGTGGACGGAAATTGCTTGCAGCTACAGCGAGGGAATTGGCATAAAATTTATATTGAACGCTAGGAAAAATTTCTCCACTAGGTCCCATACTTCATTTCTGTATGCTCTTAACCAAGGGTGTTTGGCTTGGAACTGATTTTTAATTTGTCTCACTACCACCTCTGAATCTCCAAAAACTTTGAGACTCTGGATGTTCATATTTTTGGTAGTTTGTAACCCCAAAAGCAGTGCCTCATATTCTACCACGTTATTGGTGGCTTTATACTCCAATTTAAAAGAGAAAGGTACCAATTGTCCAGTAGGGGAGATTAAGAGGACCCCCACTCCGTTTCCTTCCCTTGAATTTGCTCCGTCGAAGTGCAAAGTCCACATTCCCCTTTCGTCACTACTTGTAGACTGTTCCAATTTCAACAGATTGAATGATGGTTCCTGTAAGAACTCTTGGTCCTTCTCGAGTATTAGACAAGAGAATTCTACCTCCTTGATATATACCATAGAATTGACTAAGCCATAAGCTCTGGTCACCATCTTTACGAATCTAGATTCTCTATACAACCTCCTTTCTTTCCCACCAAACACCGGGATGGTCGCATAAGTGAGGTCGAGCTTGATTGATCCACCAATTTTAGTCCCCCATGATCTGGACAAAAGAAGCCCAAAATGAGCTGGGATATCGATGACCACTATGTCCATAACAACACTCTTGGCTGGGATCTGAGCCAAGTTCACCACCAGATCCTTAATCATCCCCATGTGTTTGACCCTCTTGGAATCAAAATAATAGAGGTCCTTATACGGACAAGCGATTTGCAACCATAACTACTCCATGACTGACAAAGTTAAAAAATTATGTGATGCTCCTGAGTCCAACATAAAATTGTGCAGCAGCAAATCATGGATGACCAGGGATACATAAAAGGGCGGGGTTGTTGAATCTAGTTCTTCTACATGTGGTCCAAATACTACCATAGGCCTCTCCTCTTGAAGGAATTAGGGGAATTTTGAGGTCTAAAATGGGCCTCCTAAGGAAATTATAAAATAATAGTGGAAAAATCAAATAAGATTTGATGACATCATCAAATTTTAGAGGGAAAAATGAAAAAACTACTTTTTCAACTCATATTTTAAACTTATCTCCCAAAGTTTTTACTCAAATTTCGAGCGGGAGTACTCGTTGGATGCAAAATTTAATTCCTCATCCAAGGATTACCCATGTTGCATACTTTCGATGGGGCCTACTACACGAAAAATGAGAAATACATGAAAAATGTGATTGTAATCACGTTTTTTTATGTATTTCTCATTTTTCATGTAGCAGGGTCCATCGAAAGTATGCAACATGGGTAATCCTTGGATGAGTAATTAAATTTTGCATCCAACGAGTATTCCTGCTCGAAATTTGAGTAAAAACTTTGGGAGATAAGTTGAAAATACGAGTTGAAAAGGTAGTTTTATTATTTTATTATTTTTTAATATTTTTACCATTTTACTTAAAAAATGGTGAATCATCCCCCATGGTTGACATCATCATCTTGAATCCTATTGGTTCTTATAAATTTGATTTTTGTTGTACATTTTTCTTAGGAGGCCCATTTTAGACCTCAAAATTCCCCTAATGAGACTATTGGGAGGAGGAGATACACCATGAGGAAGCATAAACTAAGATACCTGAGCTTTATAAGAGGGCTGCTTCAATAGCTCAACTAAAGGGACATGGATCTTAACTTTCTCCAGTTCTTTTTTAAGATTAAACACAACGGGACACTTTTCCACGATGGTCTCCTTTGGTTCTTTAGGAAGGACTTGAGGATTTGCATCAGTAGGAATATATTTAGGACTTGAAAGGGGATCAAGTATTGACTTAGATGAAGAGGGAAGGGGAAATTTCTACTGCAAGGGTTCTTCAACAAGTTTCTTACCTCAGTTATCCCCCTTCTGGGAGATTGAATCCTTAGGAGGTGACTCTTCGTCTTGATCTTGAGTACGAGTCCTTTTCCTAGAAGATCAAAGATTGTATTTCTTGTGGAATTGGGCTTGCATGAAATCCATGAACTATCTGCAATAATCATAAATGTCAAGATCTTCAGTGGAGTTCAGTTTTTCTTCCTCTTCTTCCTCCTGTAGAGAAATCTCTACCTCCTCCCCATCCGAATAAGCAAGGTACTGATCATCTCTTCCATCGAGAGCATCTTTAGTAGGGCCCTCCATCCTCCCTTCCAAATATAGAGGGGGTTGTATGTGGTCTTGCTACTCCTTTTTATCCCTTTGCAATATCTGCAGAGGTGGCTTCCAATAATATGGGTTATAACCCCTGTTAGGAGTAGTCTATGATGGACGAGATGATCCATTCTTTGCTTCGAGCTCCAATTTCACCAGTTTATTTGAAATATTTTTAATCATATTGTTCATTTCCTCGATCTTATAATCTAACACCTCTCTTTCTTATTTTGATGAGGAAGCCTCTTCTTTACCCCTTCGTCAGAAATCATGGTCCAGCCTTCCCTTCGATTCCCATATAGAAGAGAAGTTGGATTCTACCTCTAATGCATCGGTCTAAGCTTGGTCCAGAGAAGTAGATTTCCTCTCCCTTAGGGTGAAACCAAACTCAGATTCAAATGCTCCCAAAAACACTACCTTAGCAGCTGTCTGAGGAAGCTTCATATTATTCGGTAGATTGGAGTATAACTTGTTGAATTTATTTATGATTTCAGACACATCCTCATTATTTCTTTTCTTTAATGCATTGAACTCTGTGAGACAATACCCATGGTCTCTTTTCTCTCCCCACTTTTGAGTGAAATAATTTTCCATCTCCTCCCAATTAGCGATGGTGTGGTCTCCAACAGTCTTGAACCACTTCCGAGCTTCCCCGTCTAGAGATTGAACGAAAATCCTTAACACTACATCCAGATGTTCCACATTGAAATTCTCTACAAAGGCGCATAAATATTCCAGATGATTTTGAGTAGCACTACTCTCTTCCCCGGTAAACCGGGGTAAGAGCTTCATGTAGTCTTGGGGCATGTCACTTAGAATATTTAACAAGAAACCAGGAACTGCCATGGGAGGTGGTGGAGCTAGAGGGGGATTTTGATGAATGACAATGGGAATGTGCTCAAAGGTGGTTTTTGAATTCGCTTGAGCAAGTGGAATTTGAGGGATAGTCACTTGCTTTATTTCTTCGGCTTTAGGAGTGGGATGCAAGAAGGATCTAGAAGTGTTTATTAACTCTACTTCGTCTTTTATTTCTAAATGTTCAAGGAAAGGGTTATCTGGTGGGTATTCAAGTACTCTAGCAGTGGAACCAGGGCCCTGAACTTGAGCTTGTTCAGAGGATGATGAAGAGTCTTATAACGAGAACCTAGGTATATCAATATGTGCTAGCTGCTTTTCCTTCCAGATTATTTTGAACAAAATTTTCTCTGGGTCACACATAGAAGGAGTTCTCAACTGAGAGGTATTTGACCTTAGGTGGGGCTTATGATAAGCTAGGACTGAAAATGGATTTGAAATTTAAAAGACAGTGGAGTCGCCAAGGTCAGAAATCTACAACTCTCAGCCCTTTGTGCTCACCTGATTCTGAAGGGTAAATGTGGTTTTATCATATCCTAGGGACAAGATCTTAAAATTCGTTCCCCGGAAACGATGCAAAAAGATGTTTTACCTCCTAGAGATAGCCTTGAGTTTTCAAATACCAGTGCCTAGAACATCTTAATACAAGAGGTTTCGGGAAGGATTTTTACAACTGATAATACAGGGCCTCTTGTTATGAAAAATGATTAAGATTTTCGGATATGGGTCCAAGACATCATACGCAGAAAATGGATAATAATGATTTCCAATGATATAGCATAAGGGTCTATAAGTGGGCGTTAGAAGTAGACATAAAACTAACTGCCGTGAAAAGGGCCGAGCATGAGACTGGTAACAATTACCAAAATAAATGAGTATGGAAACAGTGGCAGAACGTGAAGGAAATATTAGCTTAAGGTGGGCTTATATTAGCATAAGAATCCACCCAACTAACATCGGAAGAAAGATGGTGATGTAAATAAAATATGAACAGAATATCGTGCCTCAAGCCATATTTAAAGTGTAGCATACAAGTAGATATGAGTACCTTTCAAGATAAATTCATATCCAAATAATCAACACTCGCATTCCAAAATCTTACGATACAAGAAAAGTGACGGAAATACAATGAACATTTGTATTAAAGCATAACTGAGAAAATTCAGACTGTAACTCATCTCATGTGGAATCCATTTGCACAAGAGAATAGCTTCATTTCTATTACCCAACGGGATATTCCAACATACATAGTAAATGTATCTCAAAACTTTACAAAAAAGGAAAATTCACAACTAGCAATTCTGCTCTGAAAAATCTGGAACCCTCTCTCAGCTTCAGATTTCATTTCTTATAGCTTTTTGCTGAGCCTTACGAAAATATATATTTTTAGACAAAATATTCCCCCTCAAGATATATTTCTGTTTGGGGTCTCCATAAAAAAAAAATGGTGATGAGGAATAAGACCTCTCATCATCTGCATAGTGGCCTTAACGAAGGTGCTAACCGAAAACATAACAATAAAAGGAAAATAAAAGTGCGGAGGGTGAAATAAAGATTTCACTCGATTTTACAACACTAAAGAAATAAAAATGAATTGGCTACCTGGGCCTAAATATGAGTGTCATTTTTTAGGACGAAGAGTGCTTGTTGCCGGCTTACTGGGAAGTGTTGATGACGTGGACGAACTAGTTTTGTGACTGGGAGGAGGTAGCGACTGGTGAGATGATGTGGAGGCAGGAGTGTTGATATATTCATTGCATTTATGCCATATACTCTCTCCGGGTGATGGCATAGTGATGAAAATCTGTACTAGAGCCTGAATATATGTTAGCTCGGTGTAATCCACTTGGACAGCCAGGCGCTATTTAATTTTGCAGAGAAGAGATAATTCCTTGCTTAGGGTGGAAATTATGGTTTCCGCCTTTAGGTGGGTAGTTTTCTCCAAAGGTAAATCAGTCTGGTTCATGATGACTATCGGCTTCTGTTCATATACCATTATCCCTACAAACGTAGACATTTTAGGTTCCGAGCATGATGGAAGACCGACCTTTACCAACTCATCCCACTCTCGATCAAACTGCTCAACTCCCCTGGTAAACTATTCTAAACCGCTCAGTACATTTTCACGCGCAGTCTCCCTTTCGATGACTCTCCTGACTTCCATCAAGCCTCTGAAATGGTCTTTGATTCCCTGAGTGAGAAGCTCTTCGGGGTCCAATCCATTCAGGTAGCTAATATACCTTTTATCCATTGCCACCTTTGCTTCTGCTTCCTCCTTCCCCTCCTACAACTTCACTTTGAATAGACAGACTGCTAGCTTCTTGTCATCTATCAGAGTGAGATATTTTCATTGTTTTCTCACCTCTAATATGATGTCCATCAAGATGAGGAGCGTGGCTTCTAGGAGAGTCACATTTCCCTTCATCCAAGTGTTCAAATATTTGATGGTTTTCTCTTGTATCAGCTTCTCTCTTTTTGTTTTCTTGACCTCATCCTGTAAGGCCGCTATCACCTTATCATTTTTCACTAGCTTAGCTTCCAGTTCTTGTATCCTATGGCGCGCTTTTCTGGCTTCATTTTCTGAAACTTGCAAGTTTGAAAAGGCTTTAGTTAGCTGCTCTAGAGTAGTGCCAGGCTCATTTGAAGTTGGGGTCATGAATACATGCTTGTCCCATTTTCCCTGTAAATCATCCAATCTCTGCCTTAAACCAGTCATCTCCGCGGTCATCTTGGAGTTCCCTTCTTGCTCTTTAACCAGTGAATCAGCTAGGGCTGATTTCTCTCTTTCCACCTGGATCAACTTGTCTTTTGTATATGTTATCCACGAGGGATACTCAACCTTTTCTTCAACTCATAGTTTTGTGCCTCAAGATCAAGGAGGAGCTTCTTCTGAACCGCACCCTTGTCGCCCCCCTTTTACCTTACTAACTTCCTGATATTTTTCAAATTGTTGTTTATGGCTCTGGTGCTATCTCTTTCTTTCCTTTTATTTTCCAACACTGCGTTGTACTTATCTTCAATTTTCCTCAGAGAAAGCGCAATATTTACCACTTCATATCTCAACATATCCCCAATACATTGGTGCAGACCGAGCTTGTTTGTTATAGGGATGTTAGATAAATTTAAAGCGAATTCCAGGGCTCGGTAGCTATTTCCTTCGGCTGTATGCTCCAGCACTGACTCTGTGATGGTGATTATCAGTTGTTCTTTGTCCATATTTAGATCAGTGGTGAGCCGAGTTTCCTACTTGTTCACGAATCCAACCAATTCTGCTCAGAATTTCTCCTGTGTAGTTCTGTTTCTATTGCCTATTTCTTCCCTCACTTCAGCTCTGTTAACTGAAATGGCCTGTGACATCCCAGAGAGCCCTGACGATGAAGCATTGTCATAAGTAATTTTTAAATCAGCTTTGATTTTATCCAGCTACCCGTATCGGACCAACTCCTCCAGTGGGGGTTCTTCCCATACAATCTCCACTTCATCAATTTTATGTTTCTTGGAGGGATGGGATCCCTCACCCATGTCCATGTCTTCTTGTCCTCCTGGAGCATCTACCTCATCAGCATTCCCTTTTCTTTCTGTTCTCACGGAATTAGTGTCACCCCTTCCTTCTGCAGCTGAATATTTGACCTCCATCTGTGAAGCCAAAGGCCATGTATCAAGGTTAGCTCTCCACTCAATGAAGGGCCTAGTCTCATGTACATAAGCAGTCGACTTTATTTTCCTTTTCCTATTGGAAAGGATCCCTTTCAGGTCATAGGGCCAAGCTTTTCCTTGTATCAGATCCATACCTTGAAGTAGCATTTCCACTATGGAGAGGGTGTGCCTTGAATTTATGGTGAAGGGGCCGAAAGAGGTGGGGAGCTTCAGAATGTATCCTTTCTTCGCGGGGATGAAGTGGAACTGGTCGGCCTTCAGGGTTTGATGGATGTACTCAAGGGAAAAAATCTGCATAGCAGGAAACACCAGCAGGTGGTAGGGGGTACATCTACGCCATAGAATCTGATCTCAGTGTAGTCGTAAAATAGGTACCAGTCTCCTGTGTTATCTTCGTCATCGAACTGGAGCTAGTCCTTCTGCTCAGGAAATATTCTGGGCAGGGGGTTGTCATGTATGATGGTGTAGGATATGGATATGAATTCATTCAAGAACTTCGTGTAACCCCTCCCATTGGGTTGTTGACGCATAGAGACATTCCATTCAAAAACAGTTCTAGGCTGGGAGTTTTCCTTCGAAAGATTTTCAAGGCCTAGATTCTCAAACTTGTTAGCATGCTCATACAAGAAGAGATAAAACAATAATGAATAAAATTGGAAAGACCTAGAAGAGGGTATCTCCTGGAACTAGGTTTGAATTTCTGAGGCTAGGAAAGTAGGGTTATCCAAAAGAATGCCCTTTCGAGACATGAGCCAGAGGAGAGCTATACATTATTTTGATACCCACTCGACCTCCTTGAGACCTAGTAACCCTGAAATCAAAGCAAGGATAGGTTGGACATTATCTCTGAAAGTGGACATGGGAACCATATCTAAAGGTGGGATGGAATCAAGACGAGAATCTGAAATAAAATTGAGGAATTTGCTCTATTGCTTCTAGGGTAACTTTGAAAACTGTCGGGAGAGGGATAACTTAGTGAACTTGACATAACTTTGACTTTGGGGGAAATGAAGGGCCTCCTTTATGAGCTCAAGAGATATACGAAAAATCATATTTCCCTATGTCGATAAGAATAAATCCCTGCGTTCATCATAGGCTTCATTGAGCCAACTTATAAACTCAGGAACTGAATATGTGGTCAGGGCAATCTGATAATACAAGCCTGACTGGATGAACCTGAACTGGTCTTGGCCTTTCACATAGGATTCAAACAAATCGGGTCTAAGACGGGATACACTAAAGGGGTAGAGTGGGTCGTGAATCCGCGCATGAGCATTAATGAGGGGTTCAAGTCTAGGGACAGACCTGGACTCACGGGCTTGTGGGGTTTCAGGTTCAGACTTTCTGGGCTTTGCTTTCCCCATGACCATTTTAAAAAATAAAATATAAGGAAAACAACGAGGCGGAGGATTGACTAAATACCTTGAAATAATGAGGAAACCCGGAGGGGAAAGCGACGTAGGGCTGAAAGCTACTTGGTACTGTAATTCGAGCTTCACTTCATGAAAGTTCGTAAAAATGAGTATTTTACTAAGAGTGGGAATAAAACAGGATTAAATAGACCTAGATTTGTAGAAAACGAGGTTGGGGTGCCAACTATAAGGCTGACATCATAAGGACATCGAAAATGGGGTGCGTGGCGATAGGTTGTCGGCTATTAGGAGTCGGGTAGGTGTAAGCCATGCACCGGGTTAATACCAGTACTAGTCTTGTACCAACTTTCCTAACTTACCTTACCTTTTTTTTTCATAGTGCCACATGTCTTCCTTGAGGGGTCCACTTAAAATTTCATCGGGAGCTCGTGAGACCCTCCCGTAACACTTCACCACCCCACGGGAAGCTTTAGACCTTTTCGCGACATCGAGTAACGTCATATGCTCTGGGGGGTAGCTCTCTGCCTTCTTCCTTCCATCCTTGGTACCCCCAGAATCCCTGTACGTGGCACTCCCTTTTGTCTGTCCAACATATGAATGCGGCCCCACTTTTGTTTAGATATGTAGCGTCATCATTCTTTTGTCTGTGCTCTTACAGTGAGGGGTTTTGTACGACATATTACCTCTATATTCACTTATCCCGCTTATCTTTTATGAACCCTTACTTTGTTTATTTTTGCTTTTCTCCTTTTTGCTTAAGGTGCGGGCTGACCAAATAACAGAGTGCAAAGGGCGCAGTGCCCAGGCTTCTGTGTCGGCCTTGTTGGGTCAAATCAGGCGAGTTAGAGCAAAGGCGCCGCACCTTAGAAAAATGCAGGGGGGGGGAATGATAAATGCACAGTGCCTATCTCGAGGGGCGCAGTACCCTGCCAGGCACGCAACACCAGAGTACTTATCCAATTTTTTACCTAAAAAACCTAGAAAACTTCTCCTTTTGAAATTTCTAGTTTTTTGCATGGCATTGATGATCCATTTAAGTGTAAAATAAGTTTTCATAGGCTTATGATTTGATCTTAATCTTTACAAACCCATTTTCTAAGTCTTTGAGCTTTTTTCTCTTTTACTGATATCTCTTTATGCCATAGCCTGTGGATTGCTGAAATCACTAAGTTAGCTCTTCTTTGGTCAAGGAGGCATGATATGTTTCCTCTTGCTATCTTTGTGAACTAATCCAACAGTGACACCTTCAAGACCTTCTGTGGTATTCATCAAAACAGTCAAATAGTCTTTCTCACCTTAGCTCACCAACTTTTACACTATTTGTATGTAGGCTACTGAAATGATGATTTTGACTTTCCCACTGACACTCATTACCTCTTCTTACTGACCTTTTCACCCTATTTTCTTCTGCAGGTGATTAGATGGTGAAATTGACCTTCTTTAATATTGGGGGCTTGATATATTTTCTTTTGAAATCTTTGAGACTAAAAACACAAGGCAAGACCATCACAACACTCCTTTGACCTACATTATGGAATTCAAACAATGCACTTTACCTTATTTTCACCACTTCTGATTTGTAGGTGCCATAAAATACTGACTTATCCTTTCTCTGATATCCTTTATATCTTTTCCTTTGGAGATATTGAGGCACTTACCTTTACAAACTCTGGGATGTTACACACAGCAACAAGCTTCAAAAAGTCTATTGCAATTTGCACCATGAAAATTAGCCTAACCTCTGCACCTTTTTTGTTAGTGATCTACATGAGTTATGAATTTTGCTCTTCTTCTGATCCTAGAGACATGATAGATTGATTTTGACACAACAACAGCCTTTAAAAACCCCTTTTTTCTGCACCACAAAACTCAACTTATCTCTTTTCCATATTGACTTGTAGTTTTACACTGTTTCTAGGCAGGGATGCAAGATGTCTTCATTTGAGGAGCAGACCTCCTACCTTACTACAACCTTCTACTGATGGAAATTTCAACACTTCTGCAACAATGTCAAGCTAGTCCATTACCTTATGTGCAAACTTTAAAACTAAATGGAAGTCTTCTTTGGAAATGGTGATCTTGAAACATATGAAACCCTTATTGACTTAGTGGGGGCTTTTTACTATGATCCTTGACTGAGAATTGGTTTTGGAGGCTTCAAGTGCAAAAACAGAGTATTTTCAAAGTTTTGTGATGAAGATCCAAAATCCAATGTACTTGATTTATCTAAAGAGCCTACATAAATAGCTTTGAGACCATTAATTCTTGAGGAACCTGGTGATCATGTGAATGATTTAGGCTATAGGTAAACCCTAGATGTGAAATGGAGTCATGGGCAAGGGAAAAAAAAATAGAGTAATGAGGTTATAAGTGAGAAAAAGGATGGAGATGAGTGGTACAAGCCCATAAGGAGTCGTTTAGGAGTGGTAGGGTGACCATGGAATGGAAAAAATGTAGAATAGTGAAAAATTTGGTATAAGGATAATGAAGGCAGTGAGATTTCTAAAACTGACAATATTCAGGGAATTTTGTTTTTAGAAATATATGGACCAATACTTAGTCATCTACAGATGGAAAAAATTATTGATGGCTAACAGTGGATCCACTTGGGAAGGGTAGCTCCATTTTAGGAGGTTTCTAGGACCTCAGAGTTCAAATCTCTGAGTTTTGAAGCCCAGTGCCTTACTTGCACTTTGGAGATATTTCTTCCTTCATTTGCCGATGTTTTCTTGAAGGTGTGATATGAAAACTTGAAATACATGTATGCTTCAACATCATTTCTACCTAACCATCCTACTTTGCCTAGTATTTTTTCTTCCTTGGGTGCACATAAGCTGGCACACGCTTAACATTTTTTTCTTCCGAAAGCATAAAAAACTATATACTTTTACCCTTATCGCTTCCAAGATTTCAGATTAAGCTAATGAACTCTCTTATTCTCTACCTAGTCTACTCATTTGTCAAGATTAAGCTGTTTGACAAACTTTTATTCTCTAACCTACTAGCATGAAATTGAAAATATGACTAAACCAAGATTAAGAAATCTGATTTGGCATAGGCTGTGGCATTCGAAAAAGCTACAAATAGACATTATTTTTGTAAAATCAAAACTAGAAACTTGAGGGCTAATGATTTGGTATTTGTTACCTATCCCTCTCTTTCTCCTTTGGTTCAGATTTTGAGCATTAAAACCAAATATATTTTCCTAATCTTATGTAGTGAAAGGCCAAGTTTACATGGTTTGGAAAAATCTTCTTTCACTAATCTATCAACAGAAATTTAACAAATGTTCAGTCGTGATTAGTCTAGATGATTAAAGAAAACCTTTTTTTCTCAAAGGTAGTGGCATTTAGGTTTGCACACTTTCAATAGTACTCTTTTTTGGGTATGGGGCTGTACCTTTTCTTTAAAACTACCCTCTTTTTCTTCTTTTCTCCTTTTTTTTATTTTCATATTTTTTTAAAACAATATAAAACTAAAGTTGTATGCTCAAAAGGCTCAGCTTATTTGCATACCTATCTACCCTAATCTAAATTTACATGTGACATATATTTGGTAAACTCTCTTTTCCAATATAACCAGTCAAGTAGATGATTCCATGGGTGATTTTCATTGAGTTCTTTGAGTGTGCTGACAAAATAGAAAGGCCACTTCCACCTCACTTGTTTTTGAATAGTAGTGCCTAAAATATTCTTTAAACTTTGTAACAAATTGAATTTGATAGGACACACTCCTCCTATAGAAATCTCTAAGAAGGCGGCAAAATAATCTTGGAATAATACCTAACTTAGAGGTTTTGAGAAATAGACTTCATTCAGGACTACTCCTTTCACTTGGCTATGCTCAGGATTATTTTGAACAAGAAAATGTACCTCCTCCTCATGTTCATCTGTGCTAGAAACTTCATCATATATAGCAATGTTGTCTTCTAACAAACCTAATGTATTCTGATTGAGAAAGCTGAAATTTGTGTGAAGGTCATCATGTTGATGAGCAGGATCACTCTTTGGCAGAAAATCTTCTTGAGAAGGTAGTGCAGCAACTCTTATGTGATTATCAATTTCCAAGCCTTCATCCACAATTTAAAATTCAATGGGACTTAGTGGCTGTAAATCCGAAGCTGAGGAGAGTTATATGTCACAAATGCTTTCCTCAACCATTTCAGGAAAAGGCTTCTCATTGACAGCTTTCTCAAGATGTTCATCATCCTTCCCAACCTCATCATTAAAACTGAAATAGTGCCGATTTCCAATCACATGAAATTTATTTCTGATTGACTGAAATTAAGTAGAACAAAGAGTCAGAGGTTCTTCACTTACTTCCAAGTTTTCTAGACTATCCTCATCAGTGTCATAGCTGGCATGTATTGGATGATTACTGTTTTGATGAAAGTGAACTTCCTCCCACAAAGCAGCTATTGATTGCTCTGCAAGATTAGCTTCTGTTTGGAGAACATGACCATCATCATACTGGTAAAACTTTGGAAAATCATCAAATAAGTAATGTCACCAATCAAACGTATTGGACTATCAGATTTTTTTTCTTCAAATTGATCTAAACTCCTTTTTCTGATTTGTGATAGCTAAGATTAGCATGAGAATGAATAGGAATATTCTGCTCACATGAAGGTTTAGAGGTTGGCTGCATAGTTAGAATCTCATTTATTTCCTCTTCATTTAAGAGAGGAGGCATCTTTCTATTCCTTTGGATAATACTACAATAGTTCTCATTCTCTTGTAAAGGCTGATTCTGAGGCTGAATATCTTCTTGAGCCTTACCTAGAAGAGATGATGAATCATCACTTGTTTCTTTGGAGAGATCCTATGGGTCTTCTTTTATTTCCTGACTGATTTCATCTTCAATCAACTCCTCTTGGCTGTCACGATAAATAATTTGAGAATGAAAATCATGAACTGCTTCTAATAGGCTTTCAGAGGCCAATTTCCCAAGTCTTCATCAATTTTTACAAGGTATTGTATGAAGTATTCTGATTGCTCACAACAATTTTCAACCAATTACAGAGATGGACAATATTCTTTATAGTGCTCATAAAATACCCTGTGAAAATCCTTCAAAGAAAACAGGGTGCTAGGGTCTAAGCTCTCATACCATTCTCTTTCCTTTCCTTCTAATGTCCCCATGAACATTTTCATGAGGCAGTCCTCATGCCATTCAAATTTTAACCTCCATACATCTATATGAAATTTTATGTAACAAGGGGTCATCAAATTTTTCATATTGAAACATAGGCAGGTTTGAAAACTAATCTATCTGAGGCATTTTTTGTGGGAATACAAGGATGTGATCTCTGTTCATGGGAGCATATCTCCTTTTTATCCTTGGATCCATGTTTTTAAATCGAAAAGGGTCACTGTATCTTTTCAACTAGTCTAGATTTCTTTACCAGTGGAGTCTTTAGGTCTATGGAGAGTTGTGGAGTCATCGGGTGAAAGGTTTCAACATTGATGTCCACCATCAACATGATTACTGCATTCCTAGGGGAGTCTGTGAGAACTAGTGGGGTCAACAGGGCTACTGAAGACCAATGGAGTCACCAGGTGGAGGGTGTTTACTGTTTTAAGGATGTACTTGTTGTCCACCATCAACAACTAAATGCCAATCTAAGGATGTTGTGGGTTTTCTGAGGCTTTAAAGATGTCTAAGATGTTATTTACTCAAAAAAGTCCCACCGTGATCGCCATTATGTTAGGACCTTGTAATTTGTCAGATTGGCAAGGGAAAATGTATAAGGGTAACATCAAACCAGTTTGGAATCCTAGGACCTAGCCTTCCTGGACTCAGAGAGGGCTCTCTCTATAAACATGTAAAGGATGTGATCTTGATTTTTTTTAAGGGTTTTGATTTTAGGCTAGTTATTAAGTTTAGGGTTTGTTTGTTTTGATTGGATAGGTGGGTGGTCAAGTAGAATAGATATATTAGGAGAGGTTTAGACCATTGGGCTATGGAGTCTATAGAGGTCTAGAAAATTCTAACAGTAGGACAAGGGTGTATCACAGGGCAAATCTAACAAAGTCAAATGGATCTAAGGGCTTAGGTGAATGAGGTGAACATAAAATTATAAACAGAGTAGGGAAAAGGCAGTTAAGAATCCCTTGCCAAATACTACAACAAGAAAGGCTTTTAAATTCACTAAGCATCAAGAAATAATCAAAGATAGGACATACCATATTTCTTTGACCTAACCCTAGTAAGTAAACCTAAAAACAACTATCCAATAAACACTTAGAGAACAGGGAAGAAAACATGCAAGATAAACACATAGAAGAGATCAAAGAAGATGGAACTCCTAACTTCATTAATCAAGCTATAAGACCTCTAAAGCAACTTCTTAAGATGAGAAAAAGGGCATGGAAAATCATAAACCTCCTTAGCTAAACCTAATCAACCATACTTCAAAGTAAAGATCTCAAAAAAAATGTTTAAAGTCATACCAAAGGCAAAACTAACCATAGACTTCTTTGACATGGACTCCATTGAAACATTCTTAAGATAAACAAGCATAAGTGGGTCTAGAGAGCAGCTAAGAATTCTCTAAACTGACCTAGCAAAGGAAAACATAGAAGCAGTGGAGAACAAATAGACTAAGGTGCCTCTAAACAACATTTCTTAGTCTAAAAATTCTATCCTACTGCAATAGAAAGATGAAAAAATGATAACACTAGAAAACATGAACTAAATAGGAACACATCACCATTAACTATGCTCAGGGATCCTACAAGTAAGCCTTATCCAATGTCAAGCAAGTCAAGCCATCCACAAAAATCAGAGCCAATTTCTCTTCAATATCCAAGTCTATGTATTACTATCAACAATTATCCAATCCACAACTACAATGAGGCCTAAATGTTGTATTTAAAAATAAAGGAGGACCAAAACCCTAATTAGGTCTTTGGAGGCTATCAATGGCTCATAAATATTATTTTTGTCCATTAAGACCATGCAAGGCCCAAGGCACAAAATATCTAATAAAATAAATGAAAAATATCTTCTGAACCGCATTTGGCAAGAAAAACTGACATTTAGGCCCTCAATAATATCCAAAAATATCTCAGTGTGTTTTTTTTACTTTTTGGTACTAGCTCAGCACAGAGGTCCAAGGGCGCAACGCCTGCACTAGAAAAATGAGTGAACTTGCAACAGCTAGGTTTTGAAGGCCTTCTCGGTGTCAGAATGAGATTCGTGATAGCTCGTTGCAAATCTTGTTGACTATAATTTCCAAAAATGTCCTTAGCTTTCCATTTGGACTTCATTTTCCTATCCCAA
Source organism: Pinus albicaulis (assembly GCA_034641835.2). Lineage (NCBI taxonomy): Eukaryota > Viridiplantae > Streptophyta > Pinopsida > Pinales > Pinaceae > Pinus > Pinus albicaulis. Next base: position 1,306,194,946 of record CM076584.1, on the reverse strand, counting down.
AGCCAAATCTCCCAAGACTACTAAAGGCGCAGCACCTGCCCTGAAAATTGGGTAGAAAGGTGAAAATTTGCATGTTTTTGGGCCTTTTGGATGATAAAAACCGCTCCAAATGAGTTGAAACTTGGTGAGTGTGGTGTCCTTGGTCCAAGGAATCCAAAAATGTAGATTTTACCTACAAAGGATGCCTGAGTAAAAAGCGTATATCCAAAGGCGTTGCGCCTTTGGCCCTAAAAAACAGTGAAAATTTCATAAGTGCGGAAATGATGCCAAAACTCGAAATTGTTTTGTTGTTTATGTTTGGAATTTATTGTAGGGGATGGATCAACAAGAATTTCAATGTTTCCTTTGTTCTTTTGTCTTCCTGAGGACTTTCCATCATTGGCACCTACCTCACTGATTTTTTCATTTCTTTTGTCTTCATTGGTTTATGCTTCCTTGCTGCCATTATTTTTACTGTTTTCTACACTACCCTTGTCACTATTTGCTTCACTGACCTTACTGCTCTCATGACTGCTATTATTATTCTCATCACCATATCTATGTGCCTCATTGTTTTCCTCACTGCCATCATGGCTATTTTTTTTACTACCATCAACATCTCTGCTGCTTTTTACTTTATCACTCTCTATCTCATTGATATATGCCTCCTCACTTCACTGATGTCAAACTGATAGGAAAGAGGGCATGTGATGTCACTTTGTTTTGTAATATAAGGGACTGAGTGTCATGTCAAGACTTGATGGATGATAAAATTTTAAACCAATGCAACCACCTTGATTTAGCCTCTCATCTTGACTGATCTTATTTATGTGTAGATGGAAAGAGGTTTAAGTAGTGACCTCAAGTTTTTGGTCTTAGGGTAGTCTCCTAGGGTTTCCTTATCATTTAAAAATCATCAAACATGTTTGTAAATGATTGTATTTGATGACACATACCCTTAACCATGTTTTAAAGACCTTTGGTGATGTTTTGGAGCAATTTTGAGTTTATTTGGAGGTTTGAGTTGGTGTAGAGGCCCTCCTAGCCAAACGCGCAACGCTTGGCCATGATGTCGGGTTAGCCTGCATGTAGCATGTGAACTGGTTTTCAGGTCGGGCTACACGCAGCACCTGCCCGGGTGCAACGCCTGCCAGGCACGTAGTGCCCATGCTTCTGTGTCGGGCCTATCAGGTCAACTCAGGCAAGTTAGAGAAAAGGCACAACGCCTTAGCAAAATGTGTGTTGAAAAAATGCTAAATGTGTAGTGCCCTACTAGGCGCGCAGTGCCAGAATACTTAGCCGATTTTTTACCTTAAAAACCCAGAAAAATTCCCCTTTTGAAATTTCTAGTTTTCTACATGGCATTGATGATCCATTTAAGTGTAAAATGAGTTTGCATAGGCATACGATTTTATCTTAATCTTGACAAACCCATTTTCTAAGTCTCTGAGATTTTTTCTCTTTTACTGATATCTCTTTTTTCCATAGCCTATGGATTACTGAAATCACTGAGTTAGCTCTTCTTTGGTCAAGGAGGCATGATATGTTTCCTCTTGCTATCTTTGTGATCTGATCCAATAGTGACACCTTCAGAACCTTCTGTGGTATTCATCACAACAGTCAACTAGTCTTTCTTACCTTAGCTCACCAAATTTTACATTGTTTGTATGTAGGCTACTGAAATGATGAGTTTTACTTTCCCAATGATACTCTTTACCTCTTCTTACTGGCCTTTTCACTCTGTTTGCTTCTGCAGGTGTTTAGATGGTGAACTTGACCTTCTTTAATCTTGGGGGCTTGATATATTTTCTTTTGACACCTTTGAGACTAAAAACACAAGGAAACACCATCAAAACACTCCTTTGACCTACATTATGGAATTCAAACAATACCCTTTACCTTATTTTGGCCACTTCTGATTTGCAGGTGCCATAAAATAATGACTTAGCCTTTCTCTGATATCCTTTATATCTCTTCCCTTGGAGGTAATGAGACACTTAACTTTGCAAACTATGGAATGTTACACATAGAAATAAGCTTCAAAAAGTCTGTTGCAATTTGCACCATTAATATTAGCCTAACCTCTGTACCTTTTTTTCTTGTGATCTACAGGAGTTATGAATTTTTCTCTTCTTCTGATGCTAGAGGCATGATAGAATGATTGTGACACAGCAACAACCTGTGAAAACCCCTTTTGTCTGCACCATGAAACTCAACTTATCTCTTTTCCATATTGACTGGCAGTTTTACAATGTTTGTAGGCAGGGTTGCAAGATATCTTCATTTGAGGAGCAGACCTTCTACCTTATACAACCTTCTGTTGATGGAAATTTCAACACTTCTGCAACAATGTCAAGCTAGTCCATTACCTTATGTGCAGACTTTGAAACTGAATGACAGCCTTCTTTGGAAATGGTGATCTTGAAACATATGAAACCCTAATTGACCTAGTGGGGTTTTTTTACCATGATCCTTGACTGAGAATTGGTTTTGGAGGCTTCAAGTGAAAAAATAGAGTATTTTCAAAGTGGTGTGATGAATATCTAAAATCCAATGTACTTGATTTATCTAAAGAGCCTGCAGAGATAGTTTTGATACCATCAATGCTTGAGGAACCTAGTGATAATTTGAATGATTTAGGCTATAGGTAAACCCTAGATGTGAAATGGAGTCATGGGAAAGGGAAAAAAAAACAGAGTAATGAGGTTGCTAGCCACCTATGAATTTTTTGACAAGCAAACAGGTGGCTAAAATTTTTTTGAGCCTTCAAGAAATACATTTCCTCTGAAAACATATCATTCTTGAAGCCTCCATGTGTCTTTTTCCCTTTGAACAATCTTCACTTCTATTTCCATGAAAAAATCCTCTCTGTTTGTGGAATAATTTTGCTCAAAGAGGCCTCCATATGCCCATTTTGTCCCCTCAAAAACCCCACTTTCCATCCCCTTTTTCCCTCACAAATTTCCTCTCAAAATCCCTCATTAACCCTCTCAGTCATCCTAAAAGCATTTTTAAACCTCATAATACCTTTTGTTTGGTTTAATAGCCCTTATTCCCTCTACGGAAACCTCCTTTTGGCCTTAAAAAGAATTAAAATTAAGCCAAAAAATCCTTTCGGCTAAGCCCCTTAACCACTTCCCCACCATGCGACCAGGCGCCAGAACCAAGCGTTAAGGCCTGGGCAGTTATCGCAATCGGAGCGTTCGAGTGAGCCCATTTTCTTTGTTACGCTTACTTTTCCCGATGCGATGAGCTTTGGTCTATCGACCTCCGTTTCGAATCCCCACCATTGATCTTTCAAGATCTAATGGCCAGCGCTGACGCGGGTCTCCTCCCATCGCTTTCCTTTATTTACCCCCCCTGATAGAGTTTAGACCATCGATCTGTCTCCAGATCGGACGGTGGTCGCTTAATCGCACTGTTGCAAGGCCCAATCCCATCGCATTTGACCTCCACTGATTGGCGAGTCCCGATTTGATCTTAGTCATCCATCTCGCATGATCCAGCGGTCCAGATTACTCCTCACTCCATTCATTTTCCCCCATCCTTCTCCCCATCGATTTAATCTCCACCATTGATCCCCTTCGAAATCCAACGGCTGGCGCTTAATCGCTCTAAGCCAATCGGAATATCTAAGTATGCCACCCTCTGGCTCCCCCGATTGTGATCCTCCGATTCAATCATAACCGTCTTTTCGATCTGGATCGACGACCTACAATGCATCGCGCCCTCCGCTATATTTCTTCATCGGAGCCTCTATTAACTTCATCCTTTAACCTCCGCCGTGATCTCCTCCTGAGATCCAACGGTCCAAAGCTAATCGCCCTCCGCCGTCGGGTCCCACCATCTAATGCCCTCGACTTTCATTCATTTTCGTTGTTTATCTTTGTAAATCACCCAAACGTAAACTTTGGGTTTTAACATTAAATCCTATTTCTTCTGCTTAACCTTCTAAAAGGACTTCCCGATGGATCCCGATCGTTGATCTCTGGTGTCTGTTCTAATCGAACGACCTATGACCATTTTCACACCAAACCTTCATTTACTCTGTTCTTCACCATTCTGCAGTGATTTTCACCGTTTCTTCACCCGCATCCATCATTCCTCCAGGCCTTTGTAGCTATCTCCCACCTCTCCCATGGATTTTATAATTGGTTAATTGCATTGTGCAAGGATTACAGAGCGAAGAAATTCACTCTGGCTCCACATTCGCAGTCACTGTGACTAAGAGCGCAGAGAGGCCATTACAGCAATGGCCAAGTGAATTAGTAGAGATGGATTAAAGGGGTTAAAGCCTGTTGTTGAATATTTAATGCATTAATCATGTGTTCAAAGGAAGAAGATGTAGTTTGAAGACTTAAGAGCACATTAACGAGTCATATCTATGTTTCAGCATCAGCAGGACGTTTTGTCTCAGAGAGTACACCTTCCCACAGAAGTCTCCATGCCTCGTCGAGCTCTTAAAATCCATTTCACTGATAGAAGCTTCTAGTATATCAGAACATCATTCACGGTAGTATGGAGACCTACAGACCTTTACATCCTGGTCACTTATTTCAGAAGTCTACACAAAGTACCAGACAGCCAAAAAAAGAATTCAAAGAACACATCCGAGGTTAATATCGACCTAACAAAGACTCCCAGACCATACTACAGAGTACATACAGTGATGCAGATCCATTAAGAAGAATGGGCATGAACTCTTTCTCCACTCTGTCTTAATGAGATCAATTAAATGTACATCTACTACTACTGCTATTCATTCTCCTATAAGAACTCCCGTAGAACATATTGTAAATGTTGTTGTTGTTGCTATTAGTTGTATGGATTCATTCGACTATTAGAACTGTTATTGGGGGAAGTAGCTGAGTAGTTTGTAATTTAGTAGGCTGGGAGGAGAAGTTTGGACTGTAATCAGTTATTGAGCTCAGATTATGTGACCGGTTTTACACATCAATTAATCAGGCAGTTTTCACAGGATCTTGGTATATATTTCTGGTGATGTTTCTCTTACTGCAATTGTCTTATTACATTATTCATGCTATCCATTTATTCTCTGATAAGAATCAGTAAATCAAGCTTAGGATATACCCCTGCATGGTACCCTAATGCCCACTGCTCTTATTATCTTTGATGTTTTTTGCTGATAGTGAATCTAAGAGAAAATTCATGTAATTTAACCAGTTAAATATGTTGGTCAAGCCCATGCTTACTGATGTGTGAATTTGAGGTTTTTTTCTTAGATGTTCTTGTTGGGTTTAAGCTGGAAGAATTGGGATACTGGGGATTTAGTGTAAGCCCTATCCACTGGGGTCCTTTTCCAACATATTTTCCTTTCTAAGATCCCTTTGAGCTGGTGTCAAAAGCATTGAAGGTTAAAAGCCCTTCTCTGATCTTAGCCCTAGTTCTCTGTTAAATCTTAACTATGTTCTTCCTTAAGAGTATGTTGAAAGTAGTCTTGGAGTTAAATAACCTCTGACCTGATCTTAAGCTGCCTTTTGTATCTTCATTGAGAGTTGTCTTTGAGTCTGTCAAAGCAGGTCTGGATTTAAATGATATCTAACCTAATCTCTAGATAGAAATTGGGTTTCTTTCCTTCTTTCACTTTCATTCCTTATTTTTCCATTCCACCATCTATCTAAAAGATCCTTTAGTATAGATGAATTTCCCTGTGGAAGGCCTTGCTTAGTTGTTATGCAAGTAATTCCCTTTCATGACTCCATAGTCTAATGGATAACACTTTCTCGACTTATCCTCTTTGCCGAAACATCGTGCTGCTTTGTTCCATTCTTTCTTTAACCTTCTCAGTTAACGATCTCCGACCAACCCAAAAACCAACCAAATCATTTTAAACCCCCTCTGCTGCATACCTAGACTAATATCTCATTCCGAGCTTCAAAGATATATCATTCTTTTCTTTTATGGAGAGATCCCTCTCCGGGTCCAGGAGGGCTAGATCCTAGGATCCCAAAGTGGTTTGATGTTGTCTTATCTTTTGGTATTGCCAAATCTGCCAAAACATAGGAACCCCAACATAATGGAGACTCCACTAGGAAGAAGGACCAAATTTTCCTTGATTTGGTAGTAAATCATTGTGGTGGATAGTAAAATATTAAATCCTCCACCTAGCGACTCCACTAGTGATCAGTATGCCACTGATTATCTTTGTTTTCACAAGACTCCACTAGGAGACCAGTCGCATTACAACATCATCCATGCTAAAGACCCAGTCACTCCACTAATGAAAGACTCTGAGAAATTTGCAGAAATGGAGCCCAATCCGCTTGAAGAGTTTCGTTGTGGAATATAAAGGATTCTGGAAAAACTTAGAAGCAAGGACCTTGCAGAGGCTTTCTTTTCCAGCTCAAGATTCAATAATCAACCTGAGCATAAGAAGGTTTTTCTAGAAGTGCTGGTTGAAAGGTATGAAGCTGAGATCGAAATATTGAATTCACAAGAGCAATCATACCAATTCGAGGACCCAAGAGCCTTTTTAGAAATTCTCCCTCCCCCTAAAAAAGAATAGATTCCTCTGCCTTTCGACATGCAGAGAGAAGATGTTCGGGCTTTCAAGAGCCACAATGAAGATGCAGTGGAAAATGCAGTAATCAAAGCTGTCCAGGATGAAGACAACCTACCAGTCATGGGAGGCCTGAAAGAAGAAAGTGTACATCATGTGTTCATTGATCCTATGGCAGAGTATATGGAGGCCCTGATTAGCTCGAATTCTCCAGCATTGATCCTTCACAGGGGCTGGATTCATCAGAAGCGGTCACCACTGGTGGTGACCTCAGTTTTGAAGAACCACATGCAGAGCACCCTGTGGTTATCTCTGACAAGCAGTCAGTTCTTCTGCCCTTTTTTGTTACTGCTTGACTGGCTGCACTGGCATTATTGTATCACCTAGAACATCAGTGATTTCCAAGTAGAGTAGAGTAGGTAGGAAAGCTAAATCAAGCTCAGCCTGTGAGCATGTAGTTAGTTGTTTTCAATTTCTGCAAAATCCAGCAAGCCAGACAGTCTAATCATGGCTTGACTGTTTTTCAATTTCTGTCTTAGAATGTAGAGAAGAAATCTTCTAGACAGTTTAATCCTAACAGATATTATTTTAGGTAGAGAAGCTGTGAGGCCAACTGTTTAATCTGGTCTCATGGAGTTATAAGGGTAGAAATAGAATAGGTTTATTTTCTTGTTTGTAAAAAAATTGATGATGTAAAGGGTCTGCAAGTCCAAATGCACCCAGAAGAAAAAATGTTAGGACAATAGTATGGGTAGGTAGTTGTTTGGGAGAATAATACTGCTGATATGATGTCTTCATGATTTGTGGAAGTTGATCCAAGAAATAAAAAGACGTGTCAAGCACTACACATCAGGCCTACACCAAAGATCATTTTCTAAATTCTTGACACCTTCGAGAAGATGCCATCCCCATGTGGAGCCACTGTTAGCCACCTATGAATTTTTTGACAAGCAAACAGGTGGCTAAAATGTTTTTGAGTCTTCAAGAAATACATTTCCTCTGAAAAAATATCATTCTTGAAGCCTCCATGTGTCTTTTTCCCTTTGAACAATCTTCACTGTTGTTTCCATGAAAAAAGCCTCTCTGTTTGTGGAAGAATTTTGCTCAAAGAGGCCTCCATCTGCCCATTTTGTCCCCTCAAAAATACCACTTTTCATCCCCTTTTCCCCTCACAAATTTCCTCTCAAAATCCCTAATTAACCCTCTAAGTCATCCTAAAACCCTTTTTAAACCTCATAATACCTTTTTTTTGGTTTAATAGCCCTTATTCCCTCTACCGAAACCTCCTTTTGGCCTTAAAAAGCATTAAAATTAAGCCAAAAACCCCATTTTTTTCATTATAGGCTTTAGCCCCTTTCGGCTAAGCCCCTTAACCACTTCCCCACCATGCGACCGGGCACCAGAACCAAGCACTAAGGCCTGGGCGCTTATCACAATCAGACCATTCGAGTGAGCGCATTTTCTTTGTTATGCTTACTTTTCCCGATGCGATGAGCTTTGGTCTATCGACCTCCATTTCGAATCCCCACCATTGATATTTCAAGATCTAACAACCAATGCTGATGCCAGTCTCTACCCATCGTTTTCCTTTATTTACCCCCCCCCCCCCCCCCCCCGATGGAGTTCATACCATCGATCTGTCTCCAGATCGGATGATGGTCGCTTAATCTCACCGTTGCAAGGCCTAATCCCGTCGCATTTGACCTCCGCCGATTGGCGAGTCTCGATTTGATTTGAGCCATCCATCTTTCATGATCCAACGGTCTAGATTAATCCTCACTCCACTCATTTTTCCCTTTCCTTCTCCTCACCGATTTAATCTCCACCATTGATCCCCTTCGCGGTCCAATGGCTAACGCTTAATCTCTCATCGCCAATCGTAATATATAAGTATGCCACCCTCTGGCTCCCCCGATTGCGATCCTCTGATTCAATCATGACCATCCGTTATATCTGGATCGATGGCCTACATTGCATTGCACCCTCCATCGTATTTCTTCATCGGAGCCTCTATTAACTTCATCCTTTAACCTCTGTCTTTGATCTCCTCCTGAGATCCAACGGTCCAAAGCTAATCGCCCTCTTCCCGCCGATTCCCACCATCTAATGTGCTCGACTTTCATTCATTTTCGTTTTTTTCCTTTGTAGATCACCCAAACGTAAACTTTGGGTTTTAACATTAAATCATGTTTCTTCCGCTTAACCTTCTAAAAGGACTTCCTGATGGATCCCGACCGTTGATCTCCGGTGTCTGTTCTAATCAAACGGCCTGCAACCATTTTCACACCAAACCTTCATTTACTATGTTCTTCACCATTCCACAATGATTTTCACCATTTCTTCACCCACATCCATCATTCCTCTAGGCCTTCGCAGCTATCTCCCACCTCTCCCCTGGATTTTATAATTGGTTTATTCCATTGTGCAGGGGTTACAGAGCGAAGAAATTCACTCTGGCTCCACAGTCGCAGTCACTGTGACTGAGAGCGTAGAGAGGCCATTAGAGTAGTGGCCAAGTGAATTAGAAGAGACTGATTAAAGGGGTTAAAGCCTGTTGTTGAATATCTAATGCTTTAATCCCGTGTTCGAAGGAATAATACACAGTTTGAAGACTTAAGAGCACATTAACAAGTCATATCTATGTTTCAACATTAGCAGGACGTTTTTTCTCAGAGAGTACACCTTCCCACAGAAGTCTCCATGCCTCCTTGATCTCTTAAAATCCATTTCACTGACAAAAGATTCTAGGCCGTCAGGACAGTAGTCACGGTAGTATGGAGACCTGCAGACCTTTCCATCCCGGTTACTTATTTCAGAAGGCTACACAGAGTACCAGACAGCCAGAAAAGGAATTCAAAGAACACATCTGAGGTCAATATCGACCTAACAAAGACTCCCAAACCATACTGCAGAGTACATACAGCAATGCAGATCCATTAATTAGAGTGGGCACGAATTCTTTCTCCACTCTGTCTTAATGAGTTTTAAACACCATGTTAAACACACACATGGTGTATGAGAAAGATAAACATACACACAACAATAAACTCAACACACAATGAAGGATAAGCATGCAACTCTCTTATTTTTCCATTATACATGATGTACATTTATAGTACAGTGGTGTGACTCTTGGTTTGACATTCCAAGGTCACTTGGACTCCATTGTGACTTTTCACATTCCACACCTACCCATGGAAGATTAGGTGTTCCAACATTCCCCCCCTTAATGCGAAGGGGTATGTGTGAGTCCAAGAAGAGACTTGTAATAAAAATATGCAAAGTATACATGGCAGCACTTGGGCTAAATCAACTCTTTAAAATGTTGGAAAAAAGAGGTGGTTTAAGGATGACCACCAACACTAGAACACAATACTTGTTGCAGTTCCCAAAACTCTTCCAAAATTGGCAAGAAGCTGAAAGCTTCTGCTAGAGGAATTGTCCCTCATAAAAAAGGGAGACCTTCAACCTAAAAGAAGGGAGGTCTACAACCTATGATGGTTTAAGGATGAACAAAAACACTGGAATGCTTGAAGCATTTCCTGGAACTCAACCAAAGCTGGCAAGAAGCTGAAGGCTTCTATTAGAGGAAGTGTCCCTCATATATGAAAGGGAGACCTTCAACCTAAAAGAAGGGAGGTCTACAACCTGTGATGGTTTAAGGCTATCCACCAACCAAAGATGATGGTTTAAGGTTGTCCACCAATCGAAGGCATGCTCATGGGCATCCGTGTCTCTGGCTACAACTGTGAATCTGGAATGACGAATTGTGGCTCAGGCTGGCTTGAACTATTGTGTCTCTGGCTACAAATCTAAACATGGAATGAGAGATCGTGGCTCAGGCTTGCTTGATTTGACGTCGAAGCTTGTAGATGAACACCATTTTCCCCCCTTTCAGGGACAAGGTGAGATGATGGTGAAAACTCAACTGCAAGTTTGCTCAATATTCGTGAACATGTTCTAACATGTGACTTAAACATCTTCTTGGCTACTGATGCCCATTGCCAAGAAGCGATCCATCCAAGAAGAATCTTTGTTCTTGAAGGAGGCTTGCTTCTGAAGCATATGTCTAAAGAATGGGTGTGCTAACCACATTGCTTGCATGGATGAAGATCGAAACAGTGATCTTTCATATGGCCAACTCGATCACAGTGTTGGCATTTTACAATCTGTTGTTGTTGTGGAAGTGGAGTAGGATCTGGAAAAGCTATAGGTGAACTATCATACAAGAATCCGACACTCTAAAATATGATGGGCTTGGTGTAGTCTGGAATATGAAAGGACACATCCTTGTCATATCCAAGACCAGTTCTGTGCTTGTTGTGGAAAAGCTCTTCCCAAGGTCTGATGATGGACTTGAGAACGGCAGGTTGTACTACTGCATTTGCATATAAATCTCCTCTAATACAAGGAACTGAATGGGAATCAACTGGAACTTTATCTTCTTTCTTCTGATGAGAGTCCTTCTCAATCTTCTGAACAGAAACAAGTTCAGAATGGTGACTCTTTTACTGAAGTTCATCTTTTTGGAGCTGAGATTCCAACTGCAAAAACTCAATATTTTCTTGTGCATCTTGCAAACAACTTTGAATGTTACAGAGATCATCCTTGCTCATTTTTATCATATCATCAACATTGGAATGAATGAGGTTATTCAACAACTCATCAATTTCAGCCATTTTTCTCAACAACTCAAGTTTATACTACTATCAACTAAAAATAAGTACAATACAATGTCACTGTAAGAAAGGAAGAACTCTAGTTATAATATTTTTAACCTTTAAAAATATTATATTATTCTCTGCAAAATAACATACACTACCCAATGCACTTTGGAAAAAGAGCCCCACTGGAATAATGTACTTCAAAGTCATTCACGCTACTCTGAAACAGACCTCAAGGAATGTGTAAGACTGATGGTAACATTCCATCGGGATCGGTAGAATTCAAGGTGGGTGCACCCTTTAAGAAGTACTCAAAGCCCGAGTACCACTCCGTGGCAGTTATCAGCTCCGCTAAGCCGATCCGGATTTATGTGAATGCACGTAATAAACACATAAATCCATAAATACAGATGCAAAGCTGAAATAACACTTCATTTCATTAATATCAAAGAACCGAAATTTGCTTGGCGTACAATGGAAATAAAATAGCTAGGGTGCCGTAGCGCACCTCCGAGAAGAGTCAAGTATGGCTACAATTCGAACCTCTACAATGAGGCTCAAGGGCCTATTTATCGTTGAGAAACAATGTAGAAATAGAAACGTCCAAAAACCTAACCGTAGGAGATGAGGCGCCAAAACTGTGGGCGCTCGTTTGGGTAAATTGGTGGTTCAACTTCCCGGGGGCATAACTTTGGCACCCGATCTCCGTTTGACGCGCGCAATAGCTCGTTAGAAAGATCTATCCGAGGACTTCAATTTTTGAACAAGAAACATTGGTCCATGGACCCATGTTGCTCTCCGTTTTCCCAAAAATGTCGTTTAGGGCCTCAAAACGGCTCTGGAAGTTCAGGACCCGAAAAACTGCTAAAAATAGTAAGTTTTGTTGCAACTTGAAAATTGAAAGAACTGAAGATGGGGGTTCAAATGGAATAGGTGGGTGGCCAACAATATCCACCTGGATCATTAAGCCCCCAAAACGGCTCCGAGAGTGGAGGACCCGAAAACCTGCTAAAAATAGTAAGTTGTGCTGAATGTGAAAATCAACAAGAATTGATGGTGCTGGTCCAAATGGAATAGGTGGGTGGCCACCGATATCCACCTGGATCATTCCTCCCTCCTTAGGAAGCAATGGTCCCCATTGCGTTGAGATCCTCCATGAGATGAGGCAAATTCTGTTGAACCGAGTATTAGATGTGTTGAAGATGTCATGGACCTGCGGGTGGACATGCTGGATGCGTTTAGTAAATTTGGTTTCTTTATCAGCCTCATACAGTACATGTTTGGATTCCGTATGTGTAGTTGCAGGATGTATGGAAACATCAGGTGGTGGTGCATTGGGAGTCAGATCAATGGAGCGCTTGTCCTGACAATGTAGAGGAACTCTATGAGTGAGGAGAAATTGTCATCGTATTCTTCCATGACTTTGTCCATCTCGTCGTGTTCGTGAAAGGGAGCCCCGTTCGAGGTTGTGGCCACAATATTCTTCTTTCCCTGTGAGCGAGTCGTAAGGAAAATGAATTTCCTGGTCTGGGAAACAATCTTACTGCGTTGTTTTGAAGTAGTCAAAGAGATGGCAGGAGGCGGTACTACCTCCGGTATCCTGTACAAGTTATTTCCCAAAGTAATAATAACAGCACGAGGCCTAGACTCATACACAGCATGTCGCCTCCATAAGTATGGCTGGCCCAATAATACATCAGCTACATCAAGAGGAGCAACACCACACAATACCTCATCCGTGAATGGCTTGATACTGTATGGAAGTCGGCACTGCTGGCGGATGCGGAGATCTCTCCCTGGGTGGAGCCACCCGATGGTATACGGCTGCGGGTGTGCTATGGTTGGTAGGTCGAGCCGCTTCACGACGTCTGCTGAAATGAGGTTCTTTTGGCTTCCACTATCGACGAGAAACTGCAGCGGAGAACCCTTCACCCACATCTGCGACTGGAAGAGGCGCTCCCCCTCCTCTGGATCCTCTGGACCCTCCTTCTGGATCTTGGTGGTGGCAACAATGGCACTGGGATCCGCATCAATGATCTGCTTCCCTTTGTCATTTCCTTTGTCTGGTTCTAACTCAGGATCAGAAAATGCATCTGATTCGGGTGCCTTTAGTTCAGCCACCAAAGACTGTTTAGCCCGACACTCGTTTGTGCTGTGAGTGGGGCTGTTATGAAATTCACACCACTTCCCTGTGTCCTTCTTTGGATTTGTGGTGTTGTTCTGAGTCGCATTGCTTTGGCCTTGCCCCTTGTTCTTCGGTTCGAGGGCACCTTTCGGATTCGCAGATCCAAAGTCTCGCTTTTTTCTGCTTAAATTTCTGCTCGATCTTGGCAGCATAGCGATATGTCGTGCCAAGCGATGTAATGTCGAGGAACTCCATTTCCTCCTGAATGTGTTTGTGCAGACAGCCGCGGTACTTGAGCACCAAATGTCTCTCTGAATCTTTAATACCCAACTTTGTGCGCAGGGTATGGAACAGATTCGTCAGTTCGTGCACATCTTGATCCTTTTTTTGCCGCAGCGTGGTCCATTGGATGTATTTGTCCTCATAGCTCCCCACAGGGTAATATTGTTCCTTGATGCCGTCTCGGAACGAATTCCAAGTGGGTGTGGTCAAGAACAGAGAGGGTTCCCCTTCGCCCTCTTGCTCACGGTAGGTTTCCCACCAGTCTTTGACATGGGGGGCGGCTTTGAGGAGTGCAAAAATAATCTTTTCTCGGTCCGAGAAGTCATGGACCGAGAAATACCCTTCCAACAAATTTAACCATCTGTCTACAGCGTCTGCATCTATTTTTCCTTCAAATATAGGAATGTCAAATTTTACCTGTACCTTGAAGGGAGTGGCGCCTCCAGAGTGGCTGTTGGATGCAGATGCGCCATATGTGGGCAGTCGTTGAAGGATTTGAGCAAAGTTATCCATCATCGCGTTCCTTTGTTTCTCGAGGGCCTCCTCGAGCATTATTTTGATAGGATCTCCTGCTCCCTCGTCTTTCTTTTCTTCTGCCATGGGAGGTCGTCGGGGTTTGCGAGGCTGATCTTGCAAGGGTTCAACCAGATCGAGCCCTAACTCCTTATACCCTGACCGCGTTGGGGACATGCAAAGAAAAAAAAAGAAAGAGCAGACCCGCTTTGATACCACTGATCCGGATTTTATGCAGGAACGCAACAGAATACAGAAATAACCATGAACATAGAGATGCAGCGGAAATAATGCTTCATTTCATTAATATCAAATAACAGAAATATGCTTACAGGCATAATGGAAATAAAATAGCTAGGGTGCTAGTAGTGAATCTCTGAGAAGAGATGTGATGGCTACCGACCTCTGAACTGTGTTACAATGGGGCTCAAGGGCCTATTTATTGTTGAGAAACAATGTAGAATATGAAACGTCCAAAAACCTAACCGTAGGAGATGAGGCGCCAAAACTGTGGGCGCCCGTTTGGGTAAATTGGTGGTTCAACTTCCCGGGGGCATAACTTTGGCACACGATCTCCGTTTGACGCGTTCAATAGCTCATTAGAAAGATCTATCCGAGGACTTCAATTTTTGAACGAGCAACATCGGTCCATGGACCCATGTTGCTCTCTGTTTTCCCAAAAAATGTCGTTTAGGGCCTCAAAACGGCTCCGGAAGTTCAGGACCCGAAAAACTGCTAAAAATAGTAAGTTTTGTTGCAACTTGAAAATTGAAAGAACCGAAGATGGGGGTTCAAATGGAATAGGTGGGTGGCCACCAATATCCACCTGGATCATTAAGCCCCCAAAACGGCTCCGAGAGTGGAGGACCCGAAAACCTGCTAAAAATAGTAAGTTGTGCTGAATGTGAAAAGCTGCAAGAATTGATGGTGCCGGTCCAAATGGAATAGGTGGGTGGCCACCGATATCCACCTGGATCACAAGCTCGCATAAACTTTTGATTGGATGAAACCAGTGTGCAATAACAAATATCACGGCCTATCAAAGACCCCTACGCTAGCACGCACGTTGCATCCAATCACTCTAATGCAAATGATCACGTTTGGAAAACCAAGCGCTAGGGAGAAAATGCGTTGTCTGCTCCGTACTGCTCTCTCTGAGTCAGTGGAAAAGGGTTATAGCTATCTAAGTATGGCAGTAGCCACATAATTAACAATATCCGGCATTTTGATATCTTTATTTTGGCCTGGTTAAAGGTTCCAGCTTCAAGGCATATTATTTCGTCAATGTTGTTGAATATCTCGAATAATTAAAGCTCATTAAGGGAATTTTGAGGTCTAAAATGGGCCTCCTAAGGAAATTGTAAAATAATAGTGGAAAAAATCAAATAAGATTTGATGACATCATCAAATTTTAGAGGGAAAAATGGAAAAACTACTTTTCAACTCATATTTTCAACTTATCTCCCAAATTTTTTACTCAAATTTCAAGCAGGAGTACTCGTTGGATGCGAAATTTAATTCCCCATCCAAGGAGTACCCATGTTGCATACTTTCGATGGGTCCTACTACACGAAAAATGAGAAATACATAAAAAAACGTGATTACAATCACGCTTTTTATGTATTTCTCATTTTTTGTGTAGTAGAGTTCATCGAAAGTATGCAACATGGGTACTACTTGGATGAGGAATTAAATTTTGCATCCAACGAGTACTCCCACTCGAAATTTGAGTAAAAATTTTGGGAGATAAGTTGAAAATACGAGTTGAAAAAGTAGTTTTATTATTTTATTATTTTTTATTATTTTTACCTTTTTATTTAAAAAATGGTGAATCATCCCCCATGGTTGACATCATCATCTTGAATCCTATTGGTTGTTATAAAGTTTATTTTTGTTGCACATTTTTCTTAGGAGGCCCATTTTAGACCTCAAAATTCCCCTAATGCAATTTAGAGGGAGAGCCAATTAATGGAGCCAATAGACCCGGCCAACCGATGAGGAAGGTGGAGGGCTCGCTGGCTAGTAGAAGTCAAGGGAGGCATTGGGGCCTGAGCCAACAATGCGTAGGATCTGTGAACCGGATGATCGTGAGGAGTCAAATTGGTGTCATTGTTAACCCGAGGTGAAATCAGGAGTGAGGTCGTATAACGCGCAGTGGGAGGTTGTATGATTATTAACGCACAGTGGGAGGGGTGTGAGGTGCATGGTCAAGGGCCAAAGGAGGTAGATGCTGTGACAGTCGCACCAATAGTTGCAGTCGAGTGTCAACACGCATCCACTTCTCAATAACACAACACCATAACACCATTAATACAGTAATGTCGCAACATCATTAATACAATAATACCACAACACCATTAACACAATTATTCCACAACACCATGGTCCTCCAGACAGAAAATCATTTCAGTCTTCTGCTAGATTGATATATAATTTCTGTCATAGTAAAAAAAAGCTAAAATAGTCCCATTAAATTCACTGTACAAATAAACTGAGGTTTAAATGAATCAAAGGAACCTGATAAATCTGCTCCACAAAGTGACCTTGGTTTTAGTAGCTCTCCTCAAGGAAACTCCCCCAGCTCTCACACAATGGATTTCTATTGGTTCAAAACACTGTCCCACAATTCCAATAATGGTCACGCTCAACAAGAATGAAGGAGAAAACTTGCCAGAAATCGTACCAGTTTTATTTGAGGGAACTTTTCCCAGTTGTGAGCAAGAAACTCAGCCCAAAATCTGCTAAGGACTCACCCAGCTCCAAAGAAGAAGGTCCATGGCTCTGATATGGTAGCAATGTCTGGCAGTATAGAGCGTTATATGTCAAGAGAAATTCCAATCATTCACATTCACAGGCCAACTCTATTCAGAAGCTTAATGGGACCTCTAAACCCAGAGCTCCAATACCATGTTAAACATACACATGGTGTATGAGGAAAGATAAACACACACAACACAACAAGAAACTCAAGACAATGAAGGATAAGCATGTAGCTCATATTTTCCATTATACAAAGATGTACATTTATAGTACAATGGTGTGACTCTTGGTTTCATATTCCAAGGTCACTTGGACTCCATTGTGACTGCATTCCACACCTACCCATTTAGGATTAGGTGTTCCAACAAAATCGTAGTTAAGAAACTTTCATTGACAACTTGAAAACCAACATTTATGATTTCTTGCTTGATGTTTTTACTGTCTACCCGCGCCAATGCAAAAAGAGCTGTTTTTCATGGATTTTGCAAGGAGATGTCTCAAGGGGAAATGAAGCTCATACTGAGAGGGATGCAATGATGATGTTTTCAGTGCATGACAGTGTTCACAGGTCACATTATGGGTCCTCCATTGTGCGGGACGGGGAATGGTAGGGACGGTGACAAATTACTGTGTAACACCTTGGCATTTTTTACTTCCCATTTTGTAAGTGAAGCTCCATCTATTGGTTTATTAAGCTTGATGTTGCCATCACATATTGCATGCCACAATTCATTATATATGAGAGTGATTTCAATTATATGTTTCCGTGTCTTATAATATTTCACCCCTTCTAGCTTATCAGATTCAGAGAACAAATTAATTAACTTTTACATCGTAGTGTTGAAGCGGTGCACCAAAAGAATCAACCACAAGATAAAAATGAGTAACTCATCACACGAAACACGCCACGCAAAAAGAAAAATTATCTATCAGTTCTTGGCCTTGACCCTCGTATAGTCGTTGAAAAAGGAGAAATATGACTGAGCTTTGCACTTGGCTCTAGTCAATTTCTTGCTCAGTGTTTATAATGAAATCTTTGCAAAATTTGACCACTTGAAAATGCACTTACAAATTTCTTCTTAAAAAAAAAAATCTACCCCCTCTCAAAGTAAAGGGTGCTTTGAGTTACAAATAATAACCCTTATTTCTCCAAAATAAAAATTCTACTTATTCCTCCAAAAGCAATTGCAACATTTTCATTTTTTTTTTTTACTTCACCTTATTGCTCCCAAATAAATACAATTTTCTCCCTTATAGCTCCAAATTTTACAAAATATTACAATGCTACTTGTCCCTAAAAAATATGATAAAAAATAACATGAAATATATCCCTTACTCCACTTATTTATCCTTCAATATTAACCTTGAAAGCCACGTTATTGTCGGCATCATTGGAAAATTGAGCAAGGGTTTTAACAAGGATTTGGAGGTTTCTCATCTCTTCCAGAACCGTTTTATACAAGACTTCGCCAATTAAAGAGGTTTTAGGCCCTGAATTGTCCCAGCAACTTGTGCTCTGCGTAATGAAAAATGAGGAATCTTCTCCTGGACCAATGTGGAGAGATGAAGGCCAGACCATAATTTGTCAATACATTCAACACATTTTGCAGTACATTACCAATCCTTTCTTTAGAGCAAAAGATCCACCTGCGGTAATTGCTGTGTTGAGAAAAAGTATTCAAGAAGCTCAAAAATGGTGTTAGTGATGACTGTTGAGCCTAGTTTTGGAGGGCAGAGATTCATGCCAGATGTTATGGACATGTGGAATTTGTAACCGAAGAAGTGGCTTTGAAGGCAATGGACAAAAATGGGTAGGATCAGCGTAACGAAATAGAAACTATCAAGGTTGGGTGGACTGTAAATCCAATATAATTTGGTCAAGATCCTTGAACATGCCTTTTCATATATTGGACAAGTGATAGCTATAGTTACACATGTTTTTGCAAGCTAAAGTGTCGTGGATTTGTGTTAAAAATAAAAAATTTATAACTCTTGGAAGAACAATGAAATCAGTATCTACATATAATGGAGAACAATGAAAAATTCTTATAAAGGTTTTCAAAGAGCAACCAAGTGATGGTACAAAATGGGTAGGATCGAAACTAGATTTTCTTGGTCATGCTGTCAGACTTGATTTTCCTACGGAGCGTGGCAATCAAAAATCTGGTTGTAGTGTTTTTTCTAAATGATTCAACAAGAATCAAGAGGAGGACGATATTAGAAATATATCAACAGAGAATTTTGTAGATGCCGGAAGCATTGAGAATATTCAAATTCCCAAGGACTATGACTCAGGAGTCTTCAAAGGGTTTTCTTATATTGAATTCAACGATAGTGCTTCATTGTAAAGTTGGGTACTGATGAGTTGTCTGTTGAAGAAGCAATGGCAAGAAGTGGAGGACAACTCAGATGAAAGTGATGATGAACCAAAGGCCAAACAATATAAAGTCCAGGCAGTGACTTTACAGAAACCACTGGTTTTTTTAATTTTTAATTTTTTTAATCACTAGTTATTTGAGTCACTTCCAAAAGGAGCATCGCTGGGAAAAGGTGGTGTTGTGCCAAAAGGAAGGTTGAAGGGCTGTGGAGTAGACGATTCTGGATCTGGTTGAAAACCGGACGGAGGACCCTCAGGATCGGACAACCATTGAAACGGTGAAAAATGCCCAGTGGCAGTGGCAGAAGATGGACCGGTAGTGGTGTTTGGGGGCAGCGCAGAATTTCAGATTAACAAAATGAATCAAATAATATAGAATTCAATAATAATAAAATTTATTTTCCTTAAAAAAATAAATTTGAAAAATTTTGCATACCAATTCAGTTGAAGAACAATTTACTGGAGTTTTCCATAGGCTTGTAGAGTTGGAATCTCCTTCTCTCGTTAGCTGTATTAGTGAAGCTCTGATACCACATTAATACAGAAGTGTCCTTAGGCACGTTATTTTATTAATAATGGAAAATAAATTACATAAAAAATTGCAAGAGTTTACAAACGTAAACTTTCATTAATTTTCAATTAGGAAACTAACCTATTTATAAGCTATATGTCCTAACTTAATTTAGTTATGGACCACTTAAAAAAAAAACAAGTGTCCATGTACAATAAATGATCTTCTATCTAATCTACTAACTTTATTCCTATTTTAAAGCCTAAGATACAACTCTATTCTAGAGTCCTATCTTTGCTAACAATATTCTATTTTTAAATGTCTCTAATATTTATTAAATATTCTAATTTAATAAATATTTTTATCCTAACTTTACATTATTATATTTGGATCATCTAACAAACTTCTCTCGCTGCGATGTTGATCTGCCTGTTGTTTCATTCGATTTTGTGCCAAATTTAGGTTATCCTTTAAGAGTTGGAGAACTTGTTGGAGAACTTGTTGATGCTCAAGATGATGCGATGGATGGTGGATGATATCCATAAAGTGCCATAAATGGGGTCATTTTTGCTACAGTATGGAAGTGTTATACCACCATTCAGCAAGAGGTAACCACTTGACCGATTGTGTTTGCTTATCAGATACAAAACAATGAAGATATCCTTCCAAACACTTATTGACTATCTCAGTTTGACCATCAAATTGAGGTTGATAAGATGAGCTATGAGCTAGTTGAGTACCCTAAAAAGAAAATGATTCCATCCAAAAATTTCCAGTAAAAATGGGATCTCTGTCACTTACAATAATCTTTGGGCTTCCATGTAGCTTTTGAATTGTTTCCATAAATGCAGTAGGAATTGTACTTTCTTTAAATGGATGAGATAATGCACAAAAGTGTGCATACTTGGTAAGCCTACCAACTACCACCATGATGACACTCTTTCCTTCGGACTTAGGTAAACATGTGATAAAATTCATTGAAATCTCCTCCCAACGTTGACTTGGAATGGATAAAGGTTGTAGAAGACCCGGGGTCTTAATTGTCTCAACTTTATTTTGTTGGAAAACCAAACATTCTGCCACAAATTTTGAATATCAGATTTAAGACCATCTCAAAAAAATTCTTTCTTCATCCTATGGTAAGTTTTTAAAAATCCTGAGTGTCCTCCTAAAGGAGAAGTGTGCAATTCCAAAAGAATCTTTTGTTTTAGTTGTGAATTCTTAGAAATATATAAGCGATATTCATACCATAAGGAATCATTTTTCCAACTAAATGTATCAAATGTACTAGGATCTTCCTGCAACTTTTGAATGAGTGTCCACACTTCTTCGTCCTTCTTCGATTCATCCCTTGCTTCGGTTATCCAATATGGTTGGACAATAGAAATGGCACAAAGCGATGCTTCCACCTCTTCATCCTTTCTTGAGAGAGCATCTGCGACAACATTTAGCTTCCCTTTTTTGTAGATGATTTCAAATTCATAACCCAACATCTTTGTGACACATTCTTGCTACTCTTTTGAAGATAGTCTTTGTTCCAAAAAGACTTTAAGACTATCATGATCAGTTTTTACCTTGAAGTGTCTTCCCATTAGGTAAGGTCACCATTTCTTTAGTGCATGTAGTATTTCGAAAATTTCCTTCTCATAAATAGCTTTCTGCAAATACTTTCCTTTGATTGGACGACTTTCAAAAGCAATGGGTATTCCTTCTTGCATTAAAACAACACTAATTCCATTTCCTGAGGCATCACATTCCACAATAAAGGTTTTTGTGAAGTCTGGTATAGATAAGACCGGTGCTCGGCACCTTGCCTCTTTAAGATGTTCAAAAGCATTAGTTGCTTCAGGAGTCCATGAAAATGCATGTTTCTTCAATAATGTTTTTTTTTTTTTTTTCTTCTGAATTTGACTACTGCTATATTGATACAAATAAAATTACAAAAAGGCTGGAGCTTCAAAAGGGTAAGCCCAGAGTTTGAGGCCTCCCCACATTACAATGATGCCTGTTGACAGGCAATACGAGCTGGAGACTGACTGAAAGTGTGTTGGAGACCATGACCTTGTCCGACTTTTGAACACCTGTGAGAAGACTTTGAATTATCCAGAGGCGCATACATAACCAAACCACCCAAAATATAACCAAACACCAAGCAAGTTGACAGGGCACTAACAGACGCTGCCCATAACTAGCTGGAGGCACAAACATAATGAGATGGCTTATACAAACGCCGCCCGTGACTAAACCAAAACAGACCCATTGTGAAACTGAAGCAATCATCTGAATGCCACCCACGCAGGGGAGACTGGCAGAAAGACAAAAAGAAAACATCTGAGCTGGAGAAAAATAGATAATCATTTGACTATGAGAAAGGAGGGAATTGAGCTTCACCTTGCTGCCTGTAAACAAAAGCCAGAGGACGCAAACCTGATTAGGCGACATTTGGAGGCGAAGGCTCTTCCTCGACGATGGGACATGCATACTGATAAGGATCATTGACCTCTGGGGGGGGATCATCCAAGCCAGAAGGGCCACCAACCGGAGGGACGTTGGGTCCAACTTGCTAGCTCGCTTGCTGAGTGTCTTGGCCATCCTGAACATCCGGCCTGATATTCATCTGAGGGGAGCCCGCCCCAGGCTCAAGAACCACATCCGGAGTAGCCATTACGAGACCGGCAGAAACTTCTCGAAGCTTTATTGTGACAAAGGCGAGGAAAGTGTGATTGTTGAAGGTGCAGGGATAATGAAGGCGGGCAGAATGAGAATGGGCGGAAGAAGAGAGGCAGAAGAAGGCAGGAGGATTGGGAAGACCTCGTCCCCGCCTACGTCCCCGCCTAGCAGCAGGAGAGCGAGCAGGGTCGAAGTCAGAGGTGTCGGAAGGCGAGGTAGAAGAGGAGGAGGCGGGTTGGCGATCCATATGCCCTCGAGAGGAGCCCCTTCTACAGCGCATCCTTGGGCACAAACACGGCATAATTTGGAGAGCAGAGAGGGTAGAGGTATCAGCCGAATGGAGCCTGGAGACTGCTTGCTGATTAGTCCAGATAAGAGCCGAAGACAAGCGACAGATATTGCAAAAGGGATTGTGGGTAATGTGAATGTCGGGCGAGAGATCAACACAGCAATACAAATTGCAACGTTTCCCTGTGCTGGTGCGTGAACAGGGCTCAGCATCAGCTAGGGAATAGTGGGAACTCAGAGGAGGAACGCAATGGATAATCTGGAAGGGCGCCATGGCACAAGAAAGCTCGAGAGAACCTGGGGAGATGGGTTGCATTAAAGCAGCATTTACGTTCTGGACAGGAGTAATAAACACCCACAACAAGCAAAGTGGAGTGGCGGTGGAAATAAACCACGCGCCATACCTCCAATCCGCCCTCTCAGTTGTCACCTCGAAAGTCACCCGCATCCGAGACTTCAATAATGTTGTTATAGGTGCTATTATTCTCCCATAATTCTTAACAAACTTGAGATAATACCCTATTAACCTGATAGATCCTCGCAATTGCTTTATGGTTGTGGGGAATTTCCATTCCTTAATGATTTTAATTTTGTTAGGGTCTACCTTAACACCCTCATGAGATACAATATAACCCAGATATTCCACCTCTTGTTCTCCAAAGAAACATTTTGATGTTTTTGCATATACTTTTTCTCCTCCAATAGTTTGAGCACCATGTCAACATGTTGAACATGATCCTTCCAAGACCTGTTCTAGATTAGTATATCATCAAAAAATACCAGCAAAAAGTTTCTAAGGGTTTGAAAATGGACTTCATTAACCCTTGAATGTAGAATGTTCATTAGTAAGGCCAAAAGGCATGACCAAAAATTCATAATGACCCTCATGAGTTCGAAATTTTGTTTTCGGAATATCTTTCATCTTCATTCTAATTTGATGATATCCTGAATGAATATCCAACTTGGTAAAATAAATTTCTCCATGTGATTCATCCAATAATTCATCAATCACAGGAATGGAAAATTTATCTTTAATAGTGAGCTTATTAAGCTCCCTATAATTCGGACACATGTGCCATGATCCATCCTTCTTGTGCACCAATACTACTAGAGTAGAGAAATAACTTTGACTAGGTTGAATTATACCATCCTATAACATTTCTGCAATCATACGTTCAATTTTTCTCTTTTGTACATAAGGATATCTTTAAGGCCTGATGTTTGGAGGAACACTTCCTGGAATCAAATGAATATCATGATCATGATCACGAATAGATGGGAGGCCTTTGGGAGTTTCAAACACCTTGGAATGATTGTCCTAGTCGTTTTGGAGATATGGAGAAATAGATGATTTTGATGTTGGAACTTCTAGCGAGCATAATTGTGAAATTACGCCTCGTTGTTATTTATTAAGAAGATTTTTCATGACATAGAGCTTATTATCTTTCCCAGATATCCTGCGATACTCTGTAATTCGACTTCCTTTCCTTTCGAAACAAATTTCAATAAAATTTCTTGAAATTTAAAAGCTACCGTCCCCAAAGATTGTAACCATTTTAATCCTAGTACAACATCAGCACCTCCCATTGGAATGGAAAGCATTGGACTATTTAATATATATTCTGCCATGGTTAGCTTGATATTATGACATTTTCCAGAGAAATGTATAGTTCCTTCATTTGCAACCATCACATGACATTCTGTTGCTGGGTATAGGAAACAATTCAATTCCTTGGCTACCTTACAATGAATAAAATTATGGGTACTACCCGAATCAATCAACACTATTAGATTTTTCTTCTTGATATGTCCTTCTATCTTGAGAGTTTGAGGAGTGGTAATATATTCCAATGCATTACACGATATGGTCAAACTCATTTATTCTTCTTCTAGGGTTGGTTCCTGGTGTATATCCTCTTCTTTTGAAGTTTCTTGTTCATTTTCTTCCTCCTCTTCACAATCTATGTAAAATAATTTCTTCTCAGCATACTTATGACCTTTCATGTATTTGCTATCACAACTGTAGCAAAGCCCTTTTGCGCGTTTTTCTTCCAATTGTTGTGGTGTCAACCTTGTAGGTTGTGGAAGTCTAGGAGTAGCAACACTTCCTTATTTATATATGTGAGTGGTAGGCTTCCTTGTCGCCATAATTTTACATTCAATTTTTCTTGCAAATTTGAATACCTTCTCCAATGAATCGGGCTCCCAAACGCGAACTTCATGTTGGATGTTATCCTTTAAATTCCCTATGAAGACATCAATCATGTGTTCCTCTGAAATATCAAATACCCTTATATTCAATTTTTATAAGTCCTCAATGTGCTCCACCACTGAACCCTTTTGTTTGAGATTTATCAATTGGCTAAAGAAGGTGTTGCTCTTTGTATCCTCATAATGTGTTATCATTTCCTCCATAAAAATTGACCAAGTGACAATTTTTTTACAGGAGGAAATCCATCGATACCATACAATGTATTTTTTTCTAAATGTAAAGTTGCAATGCGTACCTTTTGTGTGTTTTGCATATTATTGAGATCAAAATATTGCTCCATTTGTAGTATCCATGTTATAGGATCTTTGCCATCAAAATTACTCATATCCATATTTGGAATATGGTGGTTCTTCCATCCAACATTAGAGTTTATAAAATCACGATTAACATTTATTTTTTTCTCATCATGAGTTTCCTCTACTATCTTTTTGCCATTAGGAAACATTTCTTGTATCGACTTTGGCAAACCTTCCATGTCTACTTTTAGATCATTCTTCATTTTTTCCATGTTGTCTTTCATTTTTTCTTTCATGTCATCCATCTTAGCTTCCATGCCAGCTTCCATTCCTTCCATGCCTTTCTTCAAATCATCCATCTTAGCTTCCATGCCTTTATTAACTTCCATTTCATTTTTTTTTGCTCTTTGCGAGAGTGAAATTTGGTGCACTTTCTCTTGTAATTTTGACATGTCATGTTGCAGTTCTTCGTCTTCATGAGTCATAGTAGAGCCTTATAAAGGCTTAAGGGTGTTGAATTATTTTTAGGGGGAATTTTAGGACCCAATATTGATATCTATTCTGAAATATCCCCTTGGAATTAATTCAAACTGATTTTTCACACAAGGCTTATGCAATTTGAAAAAAAATACACACATTTTTCTTGCTTTTAAGGAGCTCAATAATGAAACTGAATTATCTCTGTAATTGCAGATCTTCAATATATTAAATTCGGCCCTATAGTAGCCCTCTGAAACTTCTTTCCAATTTCGTAGGTCTAACCTGATTTGAATTCCTCAGGGAAAAGTTATGCCCAATCTCCCACAATGACCTAATTATGGACTAGTTCTGTAGAGCAAATTTGTACAGCATGCCACATTTCATTTTCTCCTCCTTGGGCTCTGAAATTGATACATAGGAAACTACAGTCCATGTGCTTGTGGCCACTTCTTACATAATTTAAATCCAATGCTCAGAGAGAGAGTTATGACAGTTTTCCCACGGTCACCTCTTTGAGATGAAATTCAAGAGCTTGAAACAACCCTAACTTCCACAGATCATATATCCGAAAATATTGCAAACTGGGATCTAAAATTTGTATACGACGTTCCTCTGGATTTCAAATTCGCACTATAAAAATTTCATCTTCTGAACCTTAGTAGAAAAACATTTATAGTGAAACTTCCATGATGACTTGTTTTAGTTGAAATTCAGGAGCCTGAAAAAGCCCTAACTTCCATAGATCATATCTCTGAAAATATTGCCAACCAAGATCTGAAATTTTTAAACGACGTTCCTCAGGATTTCAGCTCAGCCCTGTAAAAATTTTAACTTCTGCACCTTCATGGAAAAAATTTATAGAAAAAATTCCACGATGGCCTCTTTGGAGCAGTGAAACCCTAGAATCCAAAGCTCTGATACCAGCTCCAAAAATAGAAGAAAAGAGAGACAACGCCTTATAAATCAGCCACTTCGAGGGGGAAACCTCCAATACATTACATAAATGAACAATTTTTGGACGATATAAATGAAAAAACCTCCTTCGATACATAGGAGTCCATGGGATCACAATATAATCCTATCCGACCTAACAATAATAATGTAAGGGTAGAATAATAGCAATATTGGGGTTACAAGGGTACAAAAATAACAATAAGGGGGCCACACTAATAATAATAAGGGACTATACTAGTAATATAGGGACCTAACAGTTACATTCTGGGGCCTCTCACAATTTAATGCCTAAATTAATCATGGATCAACTACAACTACAAATTACCAGACCTTATCATGACTTGTGTACTTCTGATTTAAATAAGGTTCCTTGTATTGAATTGACAAAATACTTAGTTGTCACTCTAGCACAAATCTCAGTTAAGAGTGTAGTGCTAGACATTATAGTCATATATATTCCTCATAAATTTTGGATCTTGCTATCTAGAACATCTTCTGCCAAATTAGGGGTAATTCTGTAGATGGACATCTCTTTTGCTACTATTCCTTTATATGGGGATGAAAATATGAGATTATACATAGAGGTAAGATCCCTTAATACTATTTGTAAATCTGATCAACATATAAATCATCCAATTTATGTTGTTGATCTGGATTTTGGATGTTTTACATTATCATCAAGTGATCTCCAAAATCCTCAGCTTAACATTGACTTACTTGTGGATAAACCTAAATTTTTAAAATGATATTTGGAAAGTATATTTTGATGGAGATTTTTCCGAGGATGGATTTTTAGTTGTTATTATACTCATATCACTAGATAGAGAGAACATAAATCAATATTTTAAGTTATACTTTGATGTTACAAGCAATGTAGCAGAATATGAAGCCCTTCTTTGAGGACTTGAGTTAGCCAAAAGTATCAAAGTTCCAAACTTGAGATTTTTCAATGATTCAGAACTTATTGTCAAGAAAGTAAGAAGTCTATGTCAAGCAAAACATCTGAGGCTTAGATCTTACCAAAATGAAGTATGGGATTCTGTAGAGAACTATTTTCAAGCTTTCAACATTACAACAATTGCAAGGGATGAAAAAATGTATGTAGATTCTTTAGCAGTTTCTTCCAGTTCTTTTAAAATTCATTATCCAATGCAACTACAATATCAAATTTAGGTGAAATATAGGCCTTCAATCAAGTGTTTGAAGATAATTAACAATTAAAGAGTTTCCTCCAGGTAATTGATGACTTTGCAGCCTTACAATATGAGGGAAAACCAATTATTGATCATGATCCAACTCAAGAAAATAAAGCTTCACATTTTAAAAATAATATTGTTGATCATGACATACTACAATTAGCCAACAATTTTATACCAAAAGGCTTAGTTCCTCTTGAAAATAATTTTGACAATAATGATGTTTTTAAAAATTCATTATGAGATTCACAACAATAAAGGGATATAGAAGACTGTAATATTGGAACTGGTAATGAAATTAAAAATTTCAAAATTACAACATCATTACGCAAGGACATAAAATATAAATATATCAATCTCTTGAAGTATTATAAATATCTCTTTGCTTGGTCTTATGATGAGCTTAAGACTTATGACACAAATTTCATTCAACACAAGATCCCTTTAAAACCATAATCCAAACCATTCCAACAAAAATTAAGAAGAATAAATCCAATTTTCCTTCCAACTATCGAAAAGGAACATCAGAAATTATAGGATGCAAAAATCATTGTTCCTCTTATATTTTCCAAATGGATTGAAAAGTTAGTTCATGTAAGAAAGAATAATGGTGAAATCAGGTTGTGTGTGGATTTTAGAAATCTCAACAAATCATTTCTAAAGGATAATTTCCATTACCCAAAATGGATAAATTACTTCAAAGGGTTTCATGATCTAGTAGAATTTCCATGCTAGATGATTTTTCTGGATATAACAATATTTTGGTAAGTTCAGAAGACAGAGAGAAAACAACATTCACAACTCCCTGGGTACATTTATGTATGTTAGGATACCATTTGGCTTGAATAATGCAGAAGCAACATTTAAAAGAGCCATGGATTTAGATTTTTTTGGCAAAATAAACAAATTCATTTGTATTTATCTCGATGATCTAACTGTGTTTCCAAATTCTGACGAATATCATTTAAAGCACTTGAGAAAGGTTTTTTATAGGTGCTAAAAAATTGGAATCTCGCTCAGTCCAAAGAAATCCATATTTTCCATAAAGGAGGGAAAGTTACTTGGCCACATTATCTTAAAATAAGGAGTGGTGATTGATTCAAAATGAGTCTCATCCATTGAGGTAATTACTCTTCCCAAAAATAAAAAGGAAGTTCAAGCTTTTTTAGGAAAGATTAATTTTATAAGAATATTTATACCAAACTATGCTGAGATTTTTAAATATATCACTAATATGTTGAAATAGGATCATGAGATAAATGGACAGTGCAGGCTATATTTTCTTTTACACAAATAAAAAAAGGCTATTTTTGAAGCCCCGGTATTGACCAACCCTGATTATACCAAACCATTCAGTATTTTCTCCTTTTCCTCTGACCCCACTTTGGTTGTTTTTTTACTACAAAATAATGATAACCAATATGAACAACCAATTTCCTTCTTTATTAAAGTGATGAGAGATGCAGAGCTAAAATATTTTATCATTGAAAAACAAACCTATGCTAGTGTACAAGCCCTCAAAGCCTTTCAAACTTATTTCTTTCATTCTCCTATTATTGCTTATGTCCCAGATAATGTTGTAAAAACCATTTTGAACCAACCTAATACAGATGGTAGGTGACGTAGATGGATAGCTAAAATCCTTTAATTTGATCTGGAAATCAAATCTACTAAACGAATAAAAGGACAAGGTTTAGCCAATCTGTTGGTTGAATCTAACTGTAAAGTTTTTGGAATAAACATTATCATGCAGGTATCAGGAGAGAAGAACCCATAAGAACCTTCTCCAAGATCAATATAGGAGAATACAAAAGAGCCTTCATCTAGTTCATCAAAGAAGAAGCCATAAGAATCTTCTTATGCACATTCAACTCCTCTTCCACTTCATATTGAGGAAAAATTTGTGTTATCTAAATGGTATCCTGATATTGCACACTTTATTCATGAGTTCAAATACCCTTCTAATTTCATAAGAAATCAATGCAAAACTCTTAAATTAAAGGCTATGAAGTATTGTATCATCAATCCAAACCTGCATTAGAAATATCCATTAAATATCTTACTTTTATGCCTCACTAAAAGTGAAACAGAGAGTGTTATAGATCAGTTTCATGAAGGAATATGTGGAGGTCATTATACTTGGAGAGAAAAAGTATCCAAGATTTTGAGAGCAGGTTTCTATTGGCCAAAGTTGTTTTCACGGGTTGGAGAAAAATTAATAAGTTGCATTCCCTGTAAGTTTTTTACTGGCAAACAAATATTGGTAGCACTTTCCCTTTTTCCATTTTTTATTGACGCACCATTTTTACAATGGGGACTAGATTCCATTGGATAGATACATCCAGCATCCAGAAATCAGCATATATGGATCTTAACTGCTACAGATTACTTTACCAAGTGGGTAGAAGCTATTCCAGTAATATATGCTACAGATAATGTTGTCATTAAATTAATTAAGGAAATTATACTATCTAGACGTTTTTTTCCTCAACAGATAGTCACATATAATGCACAAGCATTTAGTAGTATTAAAATGATAGATTTTTGCCAAAAATATTATATTTTATTACATCATTCTACTCCATACTACCCTCAGGGGAATGGATTAGAAGAATCATCTAATAAGAGTTTGGTAAAAGTGATAAAAAAAGGTACTTGAAAATGATAAGATAAACTGGGATAGTCATCTTAAGTATGCAGTTTGGGCCAACAGAATTTCACCCAAAATATCAAGAGATAAATCCCCTTTTCATCTTTTCTATGGAACTGAGGCCATTTTTCCCACACAACTAGCCTTTCCTGTAATGAATTTTTTTCAAGAATCAAATGAAGAACCAAGTGATTTTTATAGAAGATTCAATCAAAATTTAGAGTTAAAAAAGGATAGAGATGAATTTCAGTACGAAATTCATCAATATCAAAACTAGATGAAATTTTTGTTTGATACGAAAGCTAGAGAAAGAGATTTTAGGGAAGGATATTCAGTTTTGAAATGGGATGATAGAAGAGAAGAAAAATGGAAACATGGTAAATTTGATCATCTTTGGTTGATACCATTCAGCATTGCAGAGTTCAAAAGAAACAATACTTTTATTATGCAAAACGTGGAAGGAGCATACTATACATTGCTTGTTAATGGGTAGTTCTTAAAGCACTATATTCAGTGTTGAGATTGTTTCAAGTGAATTTCATTGTATATTACCAGTTTTGTTTATATTTCACTGTCATAGTATGATTTCACAACAAAGACTCCACAACCCGAGGAGAAGTCTCGTGGATCTAATTTTTCTTTGCATCTCACGGGGAGAAGCAATCCCTAGTTGGAGCCAATGTTGTAACATCATTTTATTTTTATATGTAACTGCTGAAAAAATAGAAAAATAAAAAAATAAAAAAAAATTGAATGTATAAGAAAAATAAAATAAAATAAAAAAATAGAAAAGGGTATAAAAAATGAATAAGAAAAAAGGGAAAAAATAAAAAATAGATATATTCAGAAAAAAACAAATAATGATGAAAACCCTTAGAAAAATAAAAATATGTGAGCTCGTTTAAATTCCACAATAGACATTAGATTAATAAAGTTAATTGGTTAAATTTGAACTATAAAGTTTGTAATAAAAATGTTTATTTCGATACGACTCTTTGTCGTATTCGGTATCGATCGCGCCACAATAAAGCATTGAGATATCCCTCTACACGGATCTACGACTCTTATCTGTTATGGGCCCCCCTTGTGTAGGTTTTAACCCTGAACAAAAATTATCTACACACGAATCTTATAACAGAAAATAAACAATAGCGAGAGCATAAAACATAAAACAGATAAACACAGAGATTTTCCCCTGGATCCCAAATCAAGACGACCAGCTTTATTTTTCATTATATTCCTTTTAGTGTTACAACACATGTATATACATGCTGAAGCATACATAAACCCCAATCCATTAACCCTGGATTAGAACACAACCGTAGTTCCCTTGACCGGATCTACAAAATACCAAGGGCCAAAAACCATCATACCCCAAAACCATGTGCAAAATCATGCACAAAACATGGGTGGGTCCGCCTATGAGTGGGTCCGCACACCAAAACAATTTTCGTTGGGGCGTTGCCCTAGACCCCAATAGTGGGGGCTGCCTCCCCCCTTGTGACCCCCCTACGTACAGCGTGTGGGGCTAGTCGTGGAAAGAATATAACACATACCCAACATTCTCCCACTTGTTGTTTTCTTTCCATGGGATGCCACAGGAGAGCTTAGTCATTGGGTCAATTCTTCAACACCCATTGTTTCTCTACACCAAGAGAACTTCTGAGTGCTCACAAACTTCGCCAATGCATCTGCAAAATTCTTCGAAGTGTCCACCTTTACCAAAAACACCCTTTTAGCCTCAACCATATCTCTAACAAAGTGATATTGAACATCAATGTGCTTTGTCTTTGAATGGTAAGCAGGGTTCTTAGCCAAGAAAATTGCACTTTGGCTATCACAGTCTATCCTTATAGCTTGTTGTACCAACCCCATACTTGAACACAATCTTTGCAACCAAACTGCTTCCTTGCTTGCATGAGTGGCTACTATGTATTCTGCCTCTGTAGTTGAAAGAGCCACTACATCTTTTACTCATCCAACTAACTGCGCCTCCAAATAGGCTAAACACTTACCCACTTGTAGATCTTCTTTGGTCTAGATCTCCAGCCCAGTCTGCATCAACAAAACCACGAATGTCAAAAATTATTTCCAATCCTGGTCTTCCCTGGTAGCATAAGCCATAATCACTAGTGCCACGTAAATATCTGAAAACCCACTTCATTGTTGTCCAATGCTCCTTCCCTGGGTTTGACATAAACTTGCTCAATACTCCCACTGCATGTGCAATGTCTAGTCTAGTACAGACCATTGCATACATCAGACTACCCACTGCACTTGCATATGGAACACGAGACATATCCTTCTCTTCTTCTTGTGTCTTGGGACATTGTTCAGAAAATAGCTTTACACCTACAGGAATAGGAAAATTCACCAGTTTACTATCTTGCATATTGAACCTCTGCAATATAGTCTCGACATACTTCCTCTGGTTTAACCAGATCTTCCTCTTTGCACGATCTCTCTTAATTTCCATGCCCAAAATATAGTTTGCAGCACCAAGATCCTTCATGTCAAATTTGGAGAACAGTTGAGTCTTCAAATCTTGGATAATTTCTTTGTCATTTCCAATCAACAACATATCATCCACATACAAGACCAAATAAATAACACGGTCACCAATTAATTTAAAATAAACACGGTGATCCTCCTTGCTTCTGGTGAAGCCAAGTCCCCGTATATAGGTATCAAATTTCTGATACCACATCCTTGGTGACTGTTTTAACCCATACAGAGACTTCTTCAACCTGCACACTAGTTCTTTCTTACCCTTCACCATAAAGCCTTCAGGTTGCTTCATGTAGATCTCCTCTTCTAGTTCCCCGTGAAGAAATGTTGTCTTCACATCCATCTGTTCTATCTCAAAATCAAATGCAGTAGCAACAGATAAAAGTAATCTAATAGAAGTAACTTTGGCAACAGGAGAAAAAATATCACCAAAATCAATTCCCAGCACCTGGGAATAACCTTTTGCTACCAATCGAGATTTTTATTTCTCCACCTTGCCTTCTATGTTCATCTTCTTTTTAAACACCCATTTTCTCCCAATGCGCTTCCTCCCAGCCGGCAACTCCACCAGATCCCATGCATCTTTTTTGTGCAAGGATACCATTTCATCAATCATGGCCTCCTTCCAGACTTTTCAATCCTCTAAATCTACTGCCTCCCTGAAAGTTCTGGGATCATCATCAATTATAGTTAAGGAAAAACCTGAACAGAAAGCATATGGACTATACCTTTCTGGTTGCCTTCTTTCCCGAACTAATCTTCTCAAAGCAAGAGTTTGTGGCTCTTCATCTTCTGAGTCTTCTTCTGTTATAGACTCTGATTCATCCTCCTTTAGCTCAAACTCTACCTTCTCAAGTTCCTTTGGTAGGAATTCATGTGTAACAAGATATTTCACCTCTCTAAACACCACATCTCGGCTGTACACAACCTTCCTTGTTTCTGGGTTCCAAAGCTTGTAACCCTTTAAACCATCCTTATACCCAATAAAGATGCACCTTTCAGATTTATTATCCAACTTGGTCCTTTTCTTCTTTGGAACATGTACATATGCATCACATCCAAATACCCTTAGATGTGAAAGAGAGGGTTTCTTACCAGTCCATACCTCATGTGGAGTCTTATCCTCCAACAATGATGAAGGTGATCTATTAACTAAGTAACATGCAGTCTCCACTGCCTCTGCCCAGAATTCTTGTCCTAACCCGGTACCACTGAGCATGCTTCTTGCCTTTCCCATCAGTGTTCTGTTCATTCTTTCTGCAACTCCATTTTGCTGAGGTGTGTATGGAGTAGTCTTCTGTCGTGCTATACCACACTTCTTACAGAACTCTTCAAATTCCTTCTTACAGAACTCCCCACCATTATCTGTCCTCAGCACCTTTATCTTCTTCTCTGTCTGGTTTTCCACCAGAGCCTTAAATTCTTTAAATCTGTCAAAGACTTCAGATTTCTTCCTCAAGAAATATATCCATGTATTCCTTGAGAAGTCATGTATGAATGAAACATAGTACACAGACTTTCCCAGTGATGGAACTGACACAGGTCCAAACACATCACTGTGCACAAGTTCTAATATCTTGTTCGCCCTCTTAGCACCGGAAGGAAAACTCACCCGATTCTGCTTCCCATATACACAATGTTCACAGAAATCGAAATCCAGAGAGAAATTAGACATACCTTCTACCATACCATTTCTATGTAGTATCCGAAGGCCCTTCTCTCCAATATGTTCAAGCCTTTGATGCCATAGCATGGTCTTTTCTCCAGAGACAGCTAAGATTTCTGCTCCATTTTCAGGAACCACATAACTGTTACACCCATCAATAATAGTGCTACCTTGTAGCTTGTACAGAGTTCCAGTCCGAACTCCCCGCATTAATACCAGTGCTCCTCGAACCATCTTGCAGGAATCTTTCTCGAACACTGTTTTTACACCTGCATCATCCATCTTGCTTACAGAAATCAGATTTCTGGCCAATGCAGGAATATGCAGAACACCAGGAAGTGTTCTAATCCTTCCACCTTGCAGCTTTAGCTTGACTTTTCCACGTCCGACGATTCTGGCCTTCCTATCATCCCCTAGGAAGACATCACCACCATCATATTTCTCATACTCGCAGAACCACTCCCTATGGGGAGTGAAGTGAAAGGATGCACCTGAGTCGATCAACCATGACTCATGATCTACATGTGTATTTGAAGAAGAAGCCAAATACACATCCCCACCTTCATCCGAGGTGGTTTTTGCCTCTGTAGAAGGAGCATCATCAGATCCCTTTCCTTTCTCAGGAGCTTTAGATCTGCAGTCCTTTTTGTAGTGCCCTTCCTTTCCACATTTCCAACATACCTTTACAAACTTTCCAGGAGATTTAGATCTCCCTCTAGATTTGGATCTCCCACTCGAAACCTTATTCTTGTTTCTGTTTTGGGACCTTCCTCGTATAGATAAGGCATCTCCATTCTGGCCCTCCATATTTCTCCGTTCCATTTCCTCTGATAACAAGGCTGAGACAATGTCATCAAAATTCAAGGTAGTTGTATTGCTACCTATTGTAATAACCAGACTGTCCCACAAATCTGGTAGAGAACACAACAAATTGATGCACTTATCTTCATCTGATATTTTAATATCAACAAATGACAGCTGACTTACCACAGTATTGAAGGCGTTCAGATGCTCTGTCACCGAGTCTCCATCCTTCATCCTCAGGTTATACAGCTTTTTCCACAGGAACAACTTATTCACCAGAGACTTAGATTGGTACAAAGTCCCAAGTTTTTCCCACAGATTCTTCACTGTAGCTTCCCCAGATACATTCAACAATACTGAATATGAGACACACAACCATATTGTGCTCTTAGCCTTCCGATCCAGTTTCTTCCAATCTTCATCTGACATTGCCGTTGGTTTAGTACCTGGATCTACCGCGATCCATTGATCTTTATCCACCAGCAGATCCTCCATCTTGAGCTTCCACAACTCAAAAATCTGACCATTAAATTTCTCGATCTCTATCTTTTCGCCGCTCTCCATCTTCTTTCACCGCAAGAATTGATCCTTCAGATCTCCCACTAAACAGGGTCTACCTCAGGCCTGAGCAAAAAGCCCTCGGCAGCAAAGCCGTCCCCTTGAAGCTGAAACAACTCTGATACCAAATGTAGGTTCTAACCCTGAACAGAAATTATCTACACATGAATCTTATAACAGAAAATAAACAATAGTGAGAGCATAAAACATAAAACAGATAAACACAGAGATTTTCCCCTGGATCCCAAATCAGGACAACTAGCTTTATTTTTCATTATATTCCTTTTAGTGTTACAACACATATATATACATGCCGAAGCATACATAAACCCCAATCCATTAACCCTGGATTAGAACATAATTGTAGTTCCCTTGATCGGATCTACAAAATACCAGGGGCCGAAAACCATCGTACCCCAAAACCATGTGCAAAATCATGCACAAAACATGGGTGGGTCCGCACACCAAAACAATTTTCTTCGGGGCGCTGCCCCGGACCCAAACAGTGGGGGCTGCCTCCCCCCTTGTGACCCCCCTATTGCGCCCGGCGCAACATACAGCGTGTGGGCCTAGTCATGGAAAGAATATAACACATACCCAACACCTTGCCCATCCGATAGTAAATGGATGGGGTTTGGGGGTGGTGAGGGGGGTTAAAAAAGTGGATTCCTGCTCATCCCACTTCACATACATGTTGTCCCCTCACCTAATTCAGACTCCCCCTCACCTAAACTACTTACTGCTCACCCCCCCTCTGAAATCCACTTTCCCTCACTCCCGCAAAAATAAAAACTACCATCCCCGCTCTCCGTGTCCATTCCACTTATACCACCTTTCCTTCTTCCCTTTCGCCACATGTCCCACTCATATTGCAGCCATGATTAACCGTTAATGACATGTTTGAACATTATCCATTGCCGAATTCAATGAGCCCGCTCCCTTAATGGAATTTTCAAATGGTAAAGCTTCATTTACAAAAAAAAAAAAACTCCCCTTCCAATTGTTCTTTTCACTATAATTTTTACCAACTGAGAAAATTCAACCCTCTGCTGCAACCAAGTAATCAAACCAAAACCGTTCTTCTTATACAAGCAATTGCAACCAGAAATATTTCGGGTAATAAGAGTCTCCTACAATATTTTTCTTCAGAATGTCTTCTAAATATAATGGTAAATCTAAAACCATAGTGGAAAACCCTATGCTTCCCCCTCATATTGACCTAGACCACTAGCCCCTAGGAGACCAGCACTACAAAATCTCATAAACAAATTGTGAGTTCGATCTCTACGAACTCTAAAATTGGTAAAAACAAAAATTTATTGATTGCAGTGATGAATTGATTTTGTGGGACTCCTTCCTACCTCAATTATTTTTTCCACAAACCCACCATTTTCCGGAATTTGTCTCATGGTGCCAATTAGATACATTCCCAATCATAGATGTATTGTTGCCTAGAACAATGAAATTTTATTCTCAATTACCCCTGAATCCATTTTCCAGATACTTCAAATCCATAACTCATCTCCTCTACACCCCTTCTCTATAGGTTCCATCATGGAATTATACAAAAAAATTCCTCGAAGAGCTAAAATGTTTGAGACATTTCCACCTGAGGATGTCCAATTTCCCCAAAAACCCCACCTTACTCGTCCTCAATGTTTCAAGAGATGACAAAACATGACACATTTCTATGGTTTCTTGTTTGTTGCGCTATCAAACTGACCAATGGATTGATGAAGCTATTATAGGTTTTCTATCAATATTTAAAGCACATGAAAAGCCTTCAATTACATTTCATTATAGTGAATTCATGGTAGATGTTATCTATGAACAATTTCTCAAATTTTCTATTGAAGGAGTCTTCAAGCATGCTTCAGTCTTGGTTTACTTGTTTCTATTTTATCAGCGAGACATATTTTAATTTCCACTACAAACACTAGATGATCACGGAAATTTGCAGTCTGTGACTCATTGGACTTCCTTGGTAAGGAAGAATACTAATGAATTCACATTTAGTGACTATGTAGATAATTTTTTGTACACAATTTCTTTATTCATCAACAATGATGTTGAACATAGAATTAGACCTGATATTAAGAAAAGTATACACCTTAGTGAGTAGACAAAGACAGGTGATTGGTACCTATATGAAAATTACATAGAGATCAGAGTACATGGATGTGAATTTCCTCCATACAAATTTCCTAAGTTTGTTCCTATAAGAATTTTTTCACTACATTATATTAGGAAAATAATAAATATGGATGATCTGGATTTTGTGTCAGCCAAGAGGAAAACACAGGTTGGACCTTTCATTTGTAATACCAAAACAACAGCAAAGGAGGCAGACCTTCTCCTTAAACAAATGAAATTCAAACTCAACTTTACATGGTCATTAGATCCTTAGGATTTGTCTCTAAGTTGAGGGTAGAAAAGAAAGCTACTCCTTATGCTCACACTCATAGACTTGAAATTGAGCAGTACATGAATCAACATGAATGACAAAAAAACGAATTGCAAGAAGCATAGGAACAGGCAATTTCTTCTACAACATCACAGACACCAATGGCACTGGAAAAGAAGGATAAAATACCAAGGTAAATTGTTTCCCCTCTATTCTCAAAAATATCAGGGAAATAATTTCAAATATATAAAAAGAAGAAAACTAATCCTACATAAAAGTCTTTGCAGGAAAAAAACACACAGACTACAATAGTCTTAACAGGCCCTTATGCTACTGCCTTCCATCGAAATGAAGAAATTTTTATAAGGTCACCAACATCTTAAGCTTTTTAAGAGCCATTAGAAACATCTCAAACAATATATAAATTATCCCCTGATCAAGGTGAACCAAGTATATTTGCAAGGTTTAAGGAAATCAAAATGAAGAATGAACTTTTCAAGGCTACAACCTATTCTCAGTTTTGGAAACAAACAACATCATCACAACATAGACCTTTGTCTGCTTTTGACACTGAGAAAGGAAAAATGAAAATATTTTTCCTCGAACCTGAAGTTCCTTATCCTAATACTGGAGATGACTACAAAAAATACATATTTTCATTTGATGTTGAACAAATCCATCCTATTGATCGAATGGATTTACATAACTAGATAAGTGAAAGTTTATATTCTACTTTGAAAAATTAAGCAATGGCAACATCCAGACTCTAGACTTCAGTTAATAATATCCAGTCTCAGTTAAAATTAGAAAAAATATCTTATTTAGTTAAAGACACCAAAATAAGTTCTTTAGAGGATTTAGTGATTAAATTGGAATATGATCCCATTAATGTAAAAGTTTTTGATGAGATAATTAAAAGAAAGAATGTTGATATTGCATCTTTAAGAAAGCAGCGCAAACTTCCATCTACTGAATATCCACAAAACAAGGAAGTTTGTTAACTGGAAAAGGATAAGGAAGATATGTTCAAAACCATCATTGAAAAAATTCATAGGTAAGGAAAATGGAGACTGAAATAGAAAAAACTATTGAAAGAGAAAGAACAACAATCAACTCAATCGGTAGTAATTCCTCTAAAAACAATTCCAATTGTGGGCACATCAACAACATGGGCTTCTACTTCAATAGACACTACAACAGCAAAGACACAGTCAACTAATCCAACAATTGATCTACCCAAGGCCATGGGAGATCTATCATTAAGAGGACAAGAAATTGAAAAATTGAAAGTGAAACTTCACAACCTCCAAGAACAGAAAATTAAGATTGATAATGCATGTGGCAGAAATCCAAAAGAGTCACAGATTGACTCAAAGTATATATACTTTGGAGAATGCATCTACTATGGCTCAAACAATTGCACAAGAAAAAGAGAACATATGGATAGATATTAATGAATCCATGACTGAAATATAGCCCTCAATTGAAATTATATTTTAGCAAGAAGAGTTAGTGCAAAAATCAAAGAAGTTCATAGAAGATGTAAAGAAATATTTGGGTCAGAAATGAGTAGAAGCTATTGCCTTGATAATAATTTTAAATTCAAATACAAGAGAAGAGCTGGAAGAAAAAGAGATTGAGGATAGAACTGAGACCATTCTTGAAGTAAGAATAGTTCTTACTAAAACAAATTACTACTACAGTTAGACAATAAATGTCACAATCTAGAAGCCAACATTCAAAAATTCCATAGAAATTTCAATATATTTCATCAAAAAGGAGTTCCAGGATTAAAGGGGATAGGAGACAAATTAGTTCAGCTAGAAAATTATCAACGGAAATTATATGCTAAAGCAACATATAAGAACATATTCTCCACTATAAAAGGAACTATTGCGGGGAAAAATTTCATCTAAGGCCTATGTTTTGAACTAATGACCAAGCATGAAATAAAACATACATTTATAATCAAGCTCGTTTTCCAAAAATATACCAAAGTAGATGAAACATATAGAAAGTTAATAAAATAGTATACTCCTAATGAAGAAAGATGGGATAAACTATGTGAGCGTATTTATTAAGTAGACATTGATCTTCAGCAACAAAGCAACAACCTTTTCAGTTCGAGTCATTACTAGAATCCTCAAAAACAGTGCCAGATATTTTGAGCAGTTCAATTTTCCTCTTGAGCTATTTCTATAAACAATTTTGAGATATTTTATAAAGAAATATTGATATTTTAAATCAAGATATTTTGAGTAAAATTGTATAAATACTTCCTAAACCAAAGTACAAAGGGTTTGTTAAACACCATGTTGAAGCACACACATGGTGTATGAGGAAGAAGAATGCACACACAAGAGACTCAACACACAATGAAAGATAAGCGTGAGGCTTTTTTTTTCCATTATACATGATGTACATTTATAGTACAATGGTGTGACTCTTGGTTTCATATTCCAAGGTCACTTGGACTCCATTGTGACTTTTCGCATTCCACACCTACCCATGTAGGATTAGGTGTTCCAACATCCCCTCTTAATCTGAAGGGGTATGTGTGAGTCTAAGAAAAGAGTTGTAATACAAATCTGCAAAGTATACAAGGCAGCACTTGGGCTGAATCAACTCTCTGAAATGTTGGAAAAAAAGAGGTGGTTTTAGGATGACCACAAACACTGGAACGCAAAACTTGTTGCAGTTCCCGGAACTCTTCCAAAACTGGCAAGAAGCTGAAGGCTTCTGCTAGAGGAATTGTCCCTCATATAAAAAAGGAGACCTTCGACCTAAAAGAAGGGAGGTCTACGACCTGTGGTGGTTTTAGGTTGTCCACCAACCAAAGATGATGGTTTTAGGTTATCCACCAACCGAAAATGATGGTTTTAGGTTATCCACCAACCAAAGATGATGGTTTTAGGTTATCCACCAACCAAAAATGATGGTTTTAGGTTATCCACCAACCGAAGGTATGCTCATGGGCATCCGTGTCTCTGGCTACATCTCTGAATCCAGAATGACGAATTGTGGCTTAGGCTCGCTTGAACAGCTGGCTACAACTCTGAACATGGAATGAGAGATTGTGGCTCAGGCTTGCTTGATCTGTCGTCGAAGTTTGTACATGACCACCATTTTCCCCCCTGTCAGGGACAAGGTGAGATGATGGCGAAACCTCAACTGCAAGTTTGCTCAATATCCGTGAACAAGTTCTAACATGTGTCGTAAACATCTTCTTGGCTGCTGATGCCCATTGCCAAGAAGCGATCCATCCAAGATGAATCTTGGTTCTTTCAGGAGGCTTGTGTCTGAAGCATCTGTCTGGAGAATGGGTGTGCTGACCACAATGCTTGCATGGATGAAGATCAAAACAGTGATCTTTCATATGGCCAACTCGATCACAGTGTTGGCATTTTACAATCTGATGTTGTTGTGGAACAGGATCTGGAACAGCTGCATGTGAACTGTCATACATGAATCCGACACTCTGAAATATGATGGGCTTTGTGTAGTCTGGAATATGAAAGGACACATCCTTGTCATATCCAAGACCAGTTCGGTGCTTGTTGTGGACAAGCTCTTCCCAAGGTCTGATGATGGGCTTGAGAAGTGCAGGTTGAGCTGCTGCATCTGCATGTACATATGCTCTAGTACAAGGAACTGAATGTGAATCAACTGAAACTTTACTAACATGCTGCTGATGGGAGTCTTTCTCAATCTTCTGAACAGGAACAGGTTCAGAATGGTGACTCTTTTGCTGAAGTTCATCTTGTTGGAGCTGAGATTCCAACTGCAAAAACTCAATCTTCTCATGTGCATCTTGCAAACAACTCTGAATGTTACATAGAGCATCCTTGCTCATTTTTATCACATCATCAACATTTGAATGAATGAGGTCATTCAACAACACTAATACCTCATTGATTTTAGTCATTTTCAACAATTTAGGCTCAAAAATGAAAGGGTGTCGGCTTCAACCGAAAATGCACCCGTTTACAATGTGATGCAACAAGAAATACAAATGACTCAAGAAATTCTCAAAGTACAAAGTGTGCTCCTCAAATGATGGAGGGCAATCAACAATCCAACAACTCAAATACACTGATTCCAACTATGAATGAGCTACAAAATCCACTCAAAATACAATGTCAGCTCAATACATATCTCTGCAAAATATTTGTAAAGGTGTAGCTGAAAACACGTGCAAGAATCTTTTTATGGCAGCTGAATTTTCTTCTTCAAATCGTTGTTTTCAATGATGGCAAACTTGTCTTCAAATGTGAAATTCTTCAAAAAATCACCTTTATGTCAATCTCAAATCTGCAATTTCTCTATATCTTCACTTCATTTTCTGATATGTCATTTTCCATTTTTCGCTGTTCAAATCTCTTTTTCTTTCTCCAATGTCCTTTCTCTCTCTCTGCTGTTTTTTTTTTTAATTAATTAAAATATAGATTAATTAAAAATGAAAATGGGGAGGAAATTAATTAAAAAATGGGAAATGAATTGTAATAATGGGAAGAGAATTTTAAATGAGGGAAAGGGAAATATTAATATGAGATGGGTTAAAATCGATTTAAAAGGGAAGGGAATTAAAAAATAATGGGAGTTAGTTTATTAAAAAGGGAGGGGATTAAATCGAATTTTAAAAATTGAATGGGGGGCGGATTAAAAAAAGGAGGACGTATTGTATGGAGGGATTTTATGAATGGAGGGAATTTTTTCTTTAAAAAAAAACGAATTTAAAAATGAGGGAGAGGGGGAGGCCCGAAAGGGCGTGGAAAAGGGAGGCGTGGGAGTAACGGGGCGTTGAGCGTTTATGCAGGTGGGCTGGCAGAGAGGACCCGTTGCAGAAAGGGCGCGTGGGTGGAAGAACCAGCAGTTTGAGCAGAGGCGTTGAAAGGGAGAGCGTATGGAGGAGCGTTTTTAATTAAAAAGGCGGGTTTGCAGATTGTAGGAGCCGGTTATTGAGGGCGTATTGTATGCAGCCAGGGCGGATGGAGCGATAGGTTAGGAGCAGGCCGCGTATTTTAAAAGTTTTAAAAAATTAAAAAATGCTGAAAGGGAGAGCGACCACTCGTGGAGAGGGGGAACGTTAGCAGAATGGGACGGTGTGAGCGGTGAAGGGGTTTGATACCATAGAGTAATGCACAGTGTAGGTATGGCAGAATGTGCAGTTAATATAGATGAAGATCTATAGATGAAGAGCTGTGCAGAGGGCGTAGGAAGAATAGGTGTAGAGATTTTATTTTTTTATTTATTTATTTATTTATTTATTTTTTAATTTAAAACAGCAGAGTAGAGCAGATTTAAAGAGATTTCAGTAGGGATTTCAGCAGTAGTACACAGCAGATTACTCAGCAGAGACAAATGGAGAATTTGCAGAGTTATAAATTTATAGAAAACTTAGAAATCTCATAAATTTTTGAGTGAAAACTCAGAAATCTTCCTTTCATAAACCAATTTTGAAACACTATTTTCCAGCAGTAGAGAAACCCAGAATTTAACAATACTCAGAAATCTCTTCCATTAAAAACCCAGAAACTTGCAGAGATTTTTCAATGAAAAAATCAGAAATTTTTCTTGAAAACCCAAAACTTTTCTTCAAAACCTCATTTTGAACAATATTCCAACAGCTCTTCAAAAGGAGATTTAAAGGCAGAAAATGCAGAGAAAAGATCAGAATTTAGAAAACCTTCAGATGGGCAGTGTTGCCTTCTTCAAAACCAATGCCGGAATGCTGCCAATTTCTGAATGTTGCTCCTTCTCCAAAACACTTTCTGAATGCTGCAAAATCACTGCTACAAAAACTTGAGTGCCGCAAAAAAACCAACAATTTTTGCAGATAT
This sequence comes from Pinus albicaulis, assembly GCA_034641835.2. NCBI lineage: Eukaryota > Viridiplantae > Streptophyta > Pinopsida > Pinales > Pinaceae > Pinus > Pinus albicaulis. The sequence continues at coordinate 1,306,150,689 of CM076584.1, read as the reverse complement.
GCAAGGCCATAAACACAAATGGCTCACTCAATTTGGAGCAGGGCCAACAATCGCCCGCTCTGATACCATGTTAAACACCATGTTGAAGCACACACATGGTGTATGAGGAAGAAGAATGCACACACAAGAGACTCAACACACAATGAAAGATAAGCGTGAGGCTTTCTTCATAGCCATTATACAAAGATGTACATTTATAGTACAATGGTGTGACTCTTGGTTTCACATTCCAAGGTCACTTGGACTCCATTGTGACTTTTCATATTCCACACCTACCCATGGAGGATTAGGTGTTCCAACAGGGTTGAACCCTTGGGATGAGCTATTCTGTAGACTTTTATTCATATGAATTTTTTCTGATATCAATAAAAGGATCCTAGATTTGCCTCAAAGTAGCTTGTGTTCTTGTGAGTTCTTCATTTTTGTTTCATTTCATACTATAAACCTATGCATATATTTAATTTTGAATGAAGAAATATGGGTAAGATAATGTTTAGTGTTAACCTATCTGATATCCCCTATGAAGTTATAATATATTAAAGATATTAGTTTATTGGACTGTTTTTCTAAGATACCTCTTCTACATCTTTAAATTTTCACCTTATTCATCAGTTTAAATATATTTTTGTTGGGTTGTAAACATATTTTACATGTATCTTTCCATATAGTTAATTAAATATTCAGTTTGAATATTTGATATACCATAGACTCTTAGATTTCTACCTTACACATCTATTTTAAATCATTTTTTTGTCAAGAGGTAAAGAAACAACCATTTTATTATATCGTGGTTAATTAATATTTGACACCTACTTTAATTGTTTTAGAACATTCATCATCCATACATTTAAAAATAAACAAAACATTTTAGATTCTCTTGCATAATTCCATAACATAGAATTATCTACGAAGGTACAACATCAGATTGATGCCATTGTCGGGGAACTAAATTTTTGAATTATTTTTCCCTAGGAAAATGGTTAAACTCTCCTTTTATGGTGAATAAAAATTGAGTAGGTTAAAAATATTTCACCTAGCGACTCCACTTTATAAATTTGGCTTCACCAAAACATTCTAGATCTCACCCAGACCCTCATATCTATTCTCCATTGTCATATCCAGATAGACTGGTGAGGATTTCCTCTTTGAGGAGAAGGTTAGAAGCTTCATCTTCAAGTTCTGCCTCATTCCGACCTGAAATTGTTTCAAAGGTTGATCCCTTTAGTCCTGCATCAATCCCTCTTGAACTATCAGATCTACAACCAAAAGTGTTAGAAATTTTATCCAAAGGAGTTGATATGTAGTAAACTCTTCTTTTTTACCTATTAGAGTCCTACCAATTCTCTGAAAATATTTCTGAATATCCTAAGTCAGAAACTAAATTAGGGGTAGAATTATTTGAATTAAAAGAAAGTGATTTTATCTCTTTTGTCATTCAAACTTTTCCAACAACTTTGAAAAAACTTGAAGATAGTTTTTATGGGTAAATTCATCCTTTATTTGAGGGTGAAGCAAAATTTGATCCATAACTACATAATTTAATGATCCAACCACATTTTCCTAAAGCTTCTACAATTTCTGCTCATCTTATTGAAGGAAATTTATCCATGCCTTCATCATCATCTTCTACTTCAAATTTCTTCATCATCTTCACTTCATTCACCTAATAGAATGGTTGATTTTTGACCCATCATTCAAGCTCATTATGTTGCACTAATTCATCCTAATCAACTTAATTATTTTCCATATGGATATCTTAAACATCTACCTAGGTTTAATGGAGATACTGGTCCATCTGTTTAATATCATTTATCTGTCTTCCTAGATTTTGCTGACAACATGAACATTGAGCATGAAGATGTATATATGATATTTTTTTTTAATCCCTTGAATGAAATGTCTTTCTTATTTCTTATGGCTTTTTTTTTAATCCCTTGAATGAAATTTCTTTCTTATTTCTTATGGCTTTCCATATTGCATGAGACTTCCTTTCATATCACCTAGAAAAAAAATATGATTTTCAATATGCACCCCCATAAGACACAATCTTCATCGAATGCCCCAAAGAAAAAAATATCCATTTCAACCTTTTAATAATTCCATATTTTAGCTGCTGAAGGATTGAGAAGATTAATAAAAGCTCACTTAGCGGGAGGACAGATACAGGGTTTAAAATTATGGGGGCCTACACTCTCTTTGACACACCAACAATTTGTTGATGATATCCTTTTATTTTTTCAAGCATCTGTGTGGGAGGCAAAAGCAATTTTAAAGGTCCTGGAAATTTTTATGGAAGCTTCGGGTACTCTGGTTAACACTGATAAATCAAATGTGTATTTCTTCAAACACTAATGCTACTATGCAATTATTTCTAGCTAGAACGCTAGGTTTTAATATTGGCACTTTTCCTATGAAGTACTTGGGTGTTCCTTTAAATACATCTTCTTTAAGAATTATAGACTGGAAATATCTTATTACTAGATTGGGAAAAAAATTACAAAACTAGGCATTTAGAGTTTTGAATTCTCCAGGAAGATTAATTTTTCTCAAATTTGTTCTTCAATCACTTCTTGTTTATCAATTATCTGGGAGGGAGGCTCCTAAAAGTATTTGTATTCAAATGGTGAATATTTTTAAAAAATTTCTTTGGCAAGGAGCACAGGATTCTAGGAAATGGGAACTTTTGTCATGGGATAAACTAATAAAAGTAAAATCAGCAAGAGGATTGGGCCTTCGTGACCTTATGTTTTAAATCAAGTTATGGGGGCAAAATTATGGTGGCGATGGATCCAAGGAGGACAAGATCTTTGGAAACATATTTGGGAGAGGAAATATGATATGCCTCAATCAGTAATAGGAAAATTAAAACTTGATATTATTCCTAAAGGGTCTAATATCTGGAATCTAGCAATAGTTAACAGAAATCTAATCCGTCAACATAGTTTTTGGGAAGTGCAGGAAGGAAGAACGACACTTTTTTAGGAAGATTCGTGGCAACAAAGAGAAAATATTTTCAGTCGACTTCACTTAGGGGAGCTCTTCCTGTTCACAAGCACCCCTAATAGGATAAAAATCTATAATTACTGGTGTCAGTAACAGATTAGCCAGTGGAGAAGGTGGAAGGAAAAAATTCATTGGCTAGGAGCACCAAAAATGTTGCAATGGAATAATCTCGAAAAAGAATTGAGAACAAGGAAACTAGTTGCTGCAACCAGAAGAGATATTCTTAGATGGGGTTATCAAAGTAAAGGCATGTTTACCATATAGGAGGGATATAATGTTCATGCTCATAATATTCCTAACATTGCAAGATCGATATGGAGAAAAATCTGGTCAATCAATCATTTGCCAAAAGTGGAATATTTCCTCTAGCTTCAAGTCATAGAATTTTTTTAAGGTGGGATCAGTTACAAAAGAAAGGAATGCATGGACCTTCCATTTTTTATATGTGTAGGAAAACAGATGAATCAATAAAACACCTTCTAAACAATTGTGAAATAGCGGATATTATGTGGAATAGTAATGGAAGGACATTTGTGCAAACAGATAGAGATAATACAAACATAAATTCTACGATCATTAAATGGTGAAAAGGAGGTTTTAAAAGTGAAGTTTTGAATAGATCATGGAGGTTGTCCTTAGGATTTATATTATGGAGGATTTTGAAAGAAATGAATCATCATATATTCAGAGGAGAATTTAGTGATAATAATCAAATATGGCATAATATTATTGAGAATATTCGAGAAACAATTCTGGTTGAGAAATGGACTGATGATGATTGGAAGACCGAAGGTATTGAAACTAATATTCTAGCCAGATTAAACTTGAAACCTAAAATGCTATCAAACACTCTTTGGAAATATAAGCCCCCTCGAAAAAATACAGAGGATAAATGGAAGGTACCTCATAATGGATTCATTAAACTCAATTATGATGGGGCATCAAAAGGAAATCCAGGTCAAGCAGAAACAGGAGGGATTTTTAGAAACTCTCATGCTGGAGCTTGTAGGGTTTATGCCATGGACATGGGTTATGCAACCAATAATGAAGCAGAATTTAAAGCAATAAAACAAGGGCTAATCATAGTAAAAAGAGAAAATTACCATCGACTTATTCTAGAAGGTGATTCAGTAATGATCACAGGTGTGTTAAGAAAATTGCAGCAAGGATCGTAATGGGAGAAGATATGTAAAAGTTGGAGGACAACTAGTCTTAGTCTAGAAATAGGATCTCTTATTCAAGAAATTTAGTATCTGATACCTTCACATGTTCATAGAACAGGTAATGAGGTGGCATATTACTTAGCAAATTGGGGTTGTCGTAATCTTGGAAGACAACTAGACATGACTCCAAGCGCCAGAATTTGGGATATTGAATTACATTCTATCCAGATCATTATAGATAGAGATCTAGTCGGCAGTGAAGATCCCTGTTCGGGGTGCTCATGGTCATGTTCCACAGGGAAGACGTAGGACCAATGTAGGACATTCGCAATGAATGCGTCGACGATTAAGCGTGATAACTTAAGCATGCTATAAATACATCACATGAGGAGGTACGTGACGTTTATTTGGATGATTGCGCATTTAGTAAGACAGCATGTGGTGTCAGAAGGGCTTTCTAAAATGAAAAACAAGGTAAGCCTCAAGAGGTCTAGTTTGGCATTGCAAAAACCATTTTACTCTGGCAGGAGCAGCGATTTGAGGTGACAGGCCAGAGCTGGTGCAGCCATTGTTCAGAGGGTTCAAGCTTGGGTTCAGGGGTATGTTCTTCGTTATTCCACCCTTATGCTCTTAGATATTAATTGTTGTATGAAACAGGATAGCGAAGGTTCTGAAAATTTTGGAATGGTTTTACTCATTTTCTATTCTGAGGTCAGGAATGGTAAATTAATCCTGCAGGAGGCTATTCAGCCTTGTTTTCGTGATACTTCTAAGGTCGTGAATTTCTCCTTCATAAATTATACAACCTTTAAGCATGTATGCGACTTTAGTTTCGCTGGGCATTTGATTTTGTTTGAAAATTGTTATAATTCCTATATGCATGGTGTTCAGTTCACTTCTGTTGGATTTCGCCTTTGTTTGGTATATTTGAAATATGGAAGGGATAATTGGGGTAGCCTCTGTTGTCTGTCTGTTTTCCTTGCTAGGTTATGGTAGGGGAAATTCCTTAATTTTTTTATTTTCTATTATTTATCAGCGTAGGGAATTTTAAAAGCAGTGGTTATTATGTCGGCCTTGTTTGGTATTGGCAGGGTCATATTTTGAAAATCCGACATTGTGAAGACTATTTTCATGCTCTTTGTTCTGGTTTTATCATTTATCTCTGTCATTATGGGAGTTTGGCCTGTTTAGTTAGGCTTTTACTAGGTAAGATAGAGATTCAGTTCTGGGTTTGTCTCTATATTGAGCAAACTACCTGTTTAAACCATTTCACCAATTATCTCGGTCATCGACATAATATATATCATTCTACGAATCATCGGCCAGAGGAAGATTTAATTATGAAGAATACAAGTTTAATTGTTATACCTTTTTCCTTCCATCATACAAGACCACAGAAATCCATTACAGGTTTAATTCAGCAGAATATTCAGAACAGAACTGTGGTTAGGAGGAAAATGAGGAAGTGTATGGATTAAAATCAAGACAAAGGAAAGCAGAAGATTGTAAAATCTACAGCTAACACTAGCAAGAGAGGTAGAAAGACAAAGCAAGAGATGCTAGAAAATATCTCGAAAGCTTACTCTCTTGGAAATCCTCCACAAGTAAGAAATGCAATTCAAGGATGGGGAAAAGAAAGTTATAGTAATGAGGAATATAATGAGGAAGAAGAGGAAATTATGGATTTTATTACTAATCTAGGAAATACCAGAGGCCCTCTCTCACTGTTTAACCAAATTGTTCATATTTACTGGATAATGAAATGTGTTATGGCCAAATCAAAGCAAAGTTTTCATCCAGGTAACGAGAATGAAGCATCATCAGTGATGGAACTTCTTCAGGATATCAACATTCAACTCCATCATATCAAGGTGTCACAGTATCAAACAACAAATCGAATTGGTCGTATTGAAAGGCAGATGCAACAGATGCAGCAAGTGGACATGCCTAGCTCCATGACAAAGGATCCTGCACCAATAGAATCTTTCGATGGGTAGTAGCCCAGTTTAAGTTTTTATGAATTTTGTGGATAGTGTTTTTGTTTGTAGTTGGTACTTAGTTAATGTTTTAAACAGCCAAATTCCCATTTTGGAAAGTAGAAGAAGGAAGCAATATCAATTTTGGATGGCTTTCAATGCGTTAAGGTGGCCAACAAACCTAGTTTCCTTCGGACAGGTTCAGACCACTTACTTTGTATATGATGTAACCTGTTTTTTGATAATTAATAGAAAATAGTTAAGATCTACCAAATTCAAAAAAAAAAATCTTTTTTATATACCATGGACTTTTGTCTTTTATTTATTAATATATTAAAAAAAAAACCTAAAAAAATAATCAACTTCACTTAAAAAAAACAACTTTTTAATGAGATTTTACAATAAAACCCTTTGTAAATGATTCTATAAAGCTTTTAAGAAAACCAATTACAATTAAAAAAAACCCTTATTAACAAGCCCCGTTTAATAAATACTTTGAATCAAAATGACAAGGTTGCAAGTGTAATAAATTCTTTTGTAAGAATAACCTTTCGACTTTATAACTTTAACCCTCACGTGACTTGGCCATGTGAATTTCGTTAAATTTTATCTTGCTATCCAACATATGACTTTCATGTCTTTGAATTTATATGGTGATTTTCAATTGGAGGCAGCGAGTTTTTCTTGGTACCTTTTTGTTAAACATGGCTATTGAACGACAATGCTAGTGAATACTAACGAATAAATTGACCTTTAAATGATGAATTGTGGGTTTCTCACAATAAAAACATCTGTGAATTATGGAGTTTAGTATTTTGGCTCTCACTTTGTTCAAGAAATAATCGACAAACTACGGCTTATCGCTAAGTTGCAGAAAAAATTCCTTCTTCATGGTGCTTTATCACTTCACAATGTGGCTCTACAAGTTGCAGATGTAGACTTTCTATCTAGATTTTTAAGCTCTGATGTCTATCTATTGGAAAGGCAGAGAGGAGAAACACAAATTTACAAAAAAAAACAATATGAGTTGCTTTTCTTCTCTTATTAATCACTTAAATTTGATTTGACTTGATTATAATGAACCTTGTGAGGAGTATTTAACCTTTTCCGACTAGAGACTCACTCAAAATAGACTCAACATGCAAAAACACACTTTATTTGACTTTTCCCAAAGTAGGACTGAACTCAAACTAACTCACAGTTGACTTAGTTAACTCACACTATCATTAGTTAACTCAAACGCTAATTTTAGACTATTTTGCATGTGGGAGTAGTTACAATTTCCAACACTGTGTGGCAGCTATCTTTCTCTATTTTTTGCATTTTATTTTGAGGGTGTTTTTTCTTCCCACTGGGTTTTACCTCTTTCCTCTTTTCATGCATTGTACATGGTACCTAAAATGACCTTATTTCTAGGACTCATTCGTATTGCATCATACTCACCTAAGTTATGCTTAATGGGGGGTGTTGTTGTACATGCACTTTGTTAGCTTTAATTAGTGTTGGTTAAACTCCAGTTCTTGCATGTGTTGTGCACTTATTTAGCATTAGTTAAATCTATTGCTTACATGTGGTATGTACTTGGCTTTAGTTAGTTATCTTTAGTGCTTGCATGTGGTGCATGTGCACATTAACATAACATAAGGCACACATAGCTTTAGTTAGTTTTAACTATCCTTAAACTAAGCTTGACTTAATTTATTTATTTATTGATTTGAAATCAATATTGTAACTGAATTTATTCTATATTTCATTTTTCCTTTTCAATTCTTATAAGTTTGTTCAATTATTCTTCGACTAGATCTTTATTTGTGCTCTAATAATTTTAGACCAAGAAATGGAATCTATGAAATGACAAATAATTTGGACACAAGGTCCCTCATTTTACTATAACTCCTTCAAAATTGTATTAATTGGTGATGACGTCATGCCTCGGGCATTGCAACCCTGGTGGTGGCGGCGGGCCCATGTCACCACTCAGGAAACCCCAAACTCCAACATTTACCATAGGAAAGCAAAAATTTACCGTAAGGTTAATATTCCAGCATGATCACTATTGCATAACTGTAGTGAAATAATAATAAAACATAATGTCAACATATTCTAAAAAGTAATAAAAATAACAAATAAAGAAATTTTATTTTTGTTAATAAAATTATAATGGTTTTTTTTTTTCATAATATGTACATAAAATTAAAATAATAATTATAACAATTTAAAACATATAATAAATAAAAATAAAAATATATAATTACAAATAAATATATGGTAATAATTTATATTTGTAAACATTTTTACCCTGTGGCTTGTTGGTTACGTCGTTGTGTTATTGCTTCATAATTCATAGGTTCAAATTCCGTCAATTCTAACTTACTAAACAACTTTAGGGGTAGCGGGAGAGGTGTTATTTTTCCTCAACTAACAAGTTGAAATCAAATATTCATGGGTTTAGGAGTAGCAACAAACAATAAAGAAAAATTGTTAGCATTATGGAAAGGGTTGGAGATTCGGTTTAGGAGTAACAACAAACAATAAAGCAAAATTGTTAGCATTGTGGAAAAGGTTGGAGATAAATCAAATATTCATGGGGTTTAGGAGTAGCAATAAACAATATTGTGGAAAGGGTTGGAGATAAATATATGTTAATATTAATTCATATTAAAATATTTTACTCATAACTATATAACATTAAATATTTTCTTTTAACTATTTTTTTTCTCAAATTTTAAATATTTTGAAAAATATAAAATTTAAACATTTTACTAGAATTTTTTTTCATTTTTAACTAATTTACATAAAATTATACTAAGTTTTATGGACAACTAATTAAATATGCATAACATGTTTCTTTTTTTTTTTAAATCATAGTCAACATTGTTTTTCTATTCCTCTTAGCTCAAAAATATTTTCCTTTAACATTTTTTCTATATATAAATATATACAACTACTTAAATATAAATATCATATTTTTCTTTTTTACTATTGTTGTGGTTGATTTTCTATATATATATATATATATATATATATATATATATATATATATATATATATATTAAATATGAAACACATCATCATGAAATGAGCCTACAGGTTCAATGAGTTCCTTCCAGGCTGAGTTTTCTTGAAGAGTTTGCTTGTTTGTACACTAGATGTGCGAGATTATAACGAAGTTGTCTTTAGTGAGAATTTTTGGACTTTCCGGTGTCGGAATGTGGCGGAAAAATTTGAGGTGAAATCTTGATTTTTGTTATTTAAACTGGTATTTTGACTGTATATATGGATTCAATACCCTGAAAAACCCCTAGGGCACTTCGATTGTGAAGGGTTACCATCAAGCTTATGATTTCAATAAATTCCTCCCGGATTCATGAGAAATTAGACCGAAAAAACCAACCGGAAAATCTTCCAAAAAATCTCACTAAAGACAACTCAGATTATAGCATGCACAAGTATTCCAGTGGAATTCATACGAGCACTACATTATTCGTCATTTCTTTTCAATTTATTTCTCTGAATAAGAAAATCAACATGTTGTCTTATTAATTTCTAATACGAACTATTGCGACTGACTTAGCCACTAATTAAGTCGATAGGCCTTTCTTTTGAATCGATTCACCTGACCATTTCCCTGCATCATTGGATACATTAAACTAATTCTAACCGTTGATCTAAAATGTGTTTCAGGTGGTAATTAATTAGATTGTGTGACATCTTAAATTGGTGAAGTGGTGGATTCGGTCATGTGTTAGAGCTTGGTGGCAATCGCGAGCATTGCCGCCACATCTGGATTATGTCTGCCTCGGTTAATGCCCTCTAAACTGCCTGAGGGCTAATAGGCATAAATCTTTTCCTGATGAGAAAAGGCCCTTTGATGATAGCAATAGCTTCAAAACCATTCAATCTCTACCAAAAACCTTTAACTGTGCTTAGAGTTCATTTAATGGAATATGGTAGATTTCTCCTATGATCCACTAACATCGCCAAATTCACTCATTAAATATCAACATGGTTAACATAGATTGAAGAGCTTGCATCACCCTTGACATAGATTGAAGAGCTTTCATCTGTTATTTTATTAGGTTAGGATAAAATTGCAGTATAGAAGGTTGTGTTTTTAATGTAAAACTGGTTTTTTTTGTCTTAACCGATGCTTGTTAAAGTCGTGTGTTGTCAATATTAGGTTTTAGGATTAGTGGCTACCAATTATGGCCACCAATGTAGTAAATGATCAAATTTATGACACTGTCGACGGAGCAACACAGCTCATATCTGGACATCCCCTTGACACAATTAAGGTGAAGCTCGAGAGTCAGTCATTTCCTCTTTCGGGATAGCATCCTCACTATGTCGATGCAATCAATGTTGTCATGCAAACCATTGCCATAGAAGGCATCAGAGGGTTGTACAAAGGAATGGGAGCCCCTTTGGCCACTGTGCATCTTGCAATGCAGTTGTGTTCAATGAAAGAGGCTAGATGGAATCCCTATTTAGGGTTGAGCCTGGTTTTCCAAAATTGCGGTCCTCGACGGCGTCTTTAGGTGACCATACTATGAGTATTTCTTGTTTCCCTTAGATAAATTTTGAAAAAATTGAGTATTTCTCGTTTTCCTTAGATAGTTCTTCAAAAAACTTGTTTTTTCTTTATGGCAGCTGTTGCATGAAAGTTTTTATCTTTTGTGTGATACGTTAATCTTAAATTTTTGGTTAAATTTAAGGAAATATCTTCATAGTGAGACTATCATAATAGTGTAGATTCGGAGTATTGCAAATTTAGTGCTTTCTATTTTTTATTTTATAATAGAACTTTTACAAGCATAAGAATTCTTGCCAATATCAAAAGATTGTTTTCTATGTAATCATTGGTTTCACAGGACAAATCAAGTGGTTGGTTGTATCCCTCCTCCGCGAGCTCATGTGGCAGAAGTTTTTATCACTCCATTTTGTCAAGTCCTCAATGTTGAATGTGTTGACGGATTGGCTACAATAGTGAATCCAGAGCACTATGAGGAATTCTTGATCAAACTCCCATCAGATGTGGCGTCTCAAATTCATGTTTTTGCCAGGAAGTTTGAAAATGAAGGCGTCAAACTTTTTAATTTAAATGACCGAAAGATTCTTAAGAGTATTGATTTGGCTGATCTGCAAGATTCTTCCAAACATGATCTAAGTGATAGAGGATGTGGATGAAGAAGATGCAGACATATGTACTACACTCAAGAGATGTCTGAGAAGAAATAGATGTTCTCGAAGACGTGTAGGTACCTCTGATCGTATTTGTGGGTGAAATGCAGTGGAAAAAAGTTGAGTTGTATCTGGAAATGTCTTCAGACAGACGAAGGATGTTGGAGTAGATAGAGATTTCAATAAATACATTTACGAAAGGAGACAAATTCTATTGGATTCAAATAAAAGAAGAATAAAAATTTGAGCATATGAATGGGAATTTGTGCCTTTTGTTATTGGTGACAATATTGAAGTCGAATGTCAAGATAGTGGCATGAGAGGTTGTTGGTTTAGATGCACAATAAGAAGAAAGCAACCTCATCAATTAAAGGTTTGGTACAAATATATTCTGAATAAATATGGGCTTAGTAATTGAAAGGTTTGTTATTTGATCCAAACGTGTATTATTTGTTCAATCTAGAGAACAATTTTCCAAAAATTGATAGTGATTTGCAAACTGAGCCTTCTGTTTTTTGTTTCATTTTGTAATTGTAATTGCAAGAGTAGATTTTGTCTTCAAGAATAGCCACTTTTACATAAATTAGGTATGATAATTATTGTGCATCCTAACATTCATCCTTTTCCACCTCAAAGTATGCCTAATGGATTTGAAGTCAGAATTGTAGTAGATGCATGGTTGAATGATGGATGGTGGGAAGGAATTGTAGTTATGATCAATGAATCCTCTAATGAAGTACACATATTTTTTCCTGGTATGGTTTATGCTCTTCATTGTTGTATAATATAATTCCTATGATATATACATATAATTCCAGGTTATTTTGAATTTTTGCCTCTGGTGGACTACCTCTTTGAGAATTTTTAACATAGCTTGTTTATCTTTCAGGTGAAAGTGTTTGTTCAAGATTCCATATCTATGATTTTCCCCTTTCTAAAGAGTGGGTGATGCAAGGGCATTAGGCACAATACCACACTTTGTATCCAAGTAGACATAGGGGGGTCTTGTGTTTTTATATTTCCATGTAAATATTAGTGATTTTGAATAAAATGGTGAGGAATTGTGAATGTTCTCTAAACCCTAGAGAACATGAGGGAAGTTGAGTAAGTAGGGAAGTGAAGAGTCAATTTCAGTTGTTTTAGGAAATAAGTCTAATTTTAGGACCTTGGGAAATCCAAGGGTCTTTGGGGAGCTGTCATCAAAGAAATTGAATCGATTCCTGATCTAATTGTATAAATGTAAGCCAAAAGGCATTAAAGAGAGAGGTCTGGAGGATAGCTACTCAGAGTTGTAGAATGTGCAGAATAATCGGCTGTAGAATAGAAGATTGGGCCAATACAAGGAGGTTTTGTAAGTAAGTTTTGTAATTAATTGAACTTTAATTATAGAGGAATTCAAGGTCAATGGGGAACCCTGTATACATATGTGTGCGGGAATTGATTTCTAAGTCACACGAGTAATATTGAATTAATCCTGTGTCAAGATGTCGAATTCTATGAGTGATTATAAGAGAACTATGTGTTATAAATTGATTGAATTTACCTGTATTGAATGCTCGAACTCTTCGTGAAAGTAGGGGTAGTTGTCCAGGATTTTTGAGTAGGAACCCCTTTGTACAAAGCATTGGCAGTAAATTGAAGTTGGGGTTGGATTGTGTTCTGTGGGTTATTGAGCCGATATTGTGTAATCGAATTATTATCTTGTGTGTAGAGCTATGTGAATTGACCATAGAATGGTCGATTTCACAAACTGACCCTTGTTGATGATGTTTTAAGTCGCGATGATATCTTGTGAAATGTTCGAGCTTAAATTGAAATCGGGCTAAGTCTATTAACTTCTATGATGAAAAGGCCATGAAGGGAAGACTGGTTAATCTCATAACCAAATGGAGCGCTATGGAAATAGTCGTGATGGGAACCAGTCCTGCTGGAGTGTTAAGTGGAACCCCATAGAACTGGACCGTTGAAATAGAAAGGGTCTAACGTTATTTCAGGTTAAAGTCGAGGGTAGCTTCGATGACACTGAAACAATACAAAAGAACCGGAGTTAGAGCAACAGAAGGAAAATGGAACCATGAGTCGAGAAGTGGAACTTGGAATAAATAATAAAATCGGAATCGGGAAACCAACAATATCACACTTTTCATATCTAGTAAGTGGTAATTGGAAAAAAAATGCGATACGCTGCAGAGACCAACACGTGTCCTTGAGCGGTTTTGAAAAATTGTGCGTTTCGCTTAATTCTTGAGCGTTAACGCTCGGCACCAAAAATTTTGTGAAACTTCATGATCGTCGTCGAATAGAGGTTTTCCAAGCGACGTATTGAAGACCCTCGGATCTGTTCGCTAGTTAACCAAGGTACGTCGTGATGTTGTTGTGGGCCCGAAGTTCTTTATTAAGGAGTTCATTTACAGATGAAGGTTAAGTGGATTGGAACTATGTGAATAAAGGTTTGAAGCAGGTTGCAACGATCGGATTGGAGAATAGACACATATGTTAGTATATGTGCTATGTCGGAATGTGTAATATCTATATGTGCGGGTGGTTGGTCAAACCATGGCTAAGCTTGGTATAATTTTAAAAGGACAAATGTATTTAACTGGTTGTGGCGTAGCGGAAGGTGAGTATATAACATGGTTATTATATATATATATATATATATATATATATATATATATATATATATATATATATATATATATATATATATATATATATAAGTGTCTATTAAATGAGTCTTGCCGAAGCGAATTCTGACCAAATCTTTATGAGAGAGGATTTAAAACATGGGTTTATAACCTTTTAAAGAGAAGTCTCCACTCTATCGCATGGAACCTTATCAATGGAGGTTTCCGCAATTTAATTTAATTTGCCAAGGTGAGAATAGAGCAGGGTGTGTGCATTTTATGCATAATGGAAATATGGGTCTATTAACCATAAGAGACTCATTGTAAATATTCCAAGTCTAAGGTTGGAGTATAAAAGCCTCCACATAGTGCTTAGTTTTCCCAGATTGTGATTGGGGCATTAAATTGGAGTACATTTTATAAGCATAAGGGGAATTTGATTTAATATCTCCATCTCAGATTGAGATATTAAAAGCACACAGATATATTTCAGAACTGCCCGTGAGAACATAATAACTATTGCACAAATTGAGATAAATGGGGGCATGAAAGTTAGACTGCATTTTACATTTAAGGAAAAATGAAAAATGTGCATAAAGTGAGGTAGTTTGGCTCCATTTGTGGTATCAGAGCATCAGGAGTAGCTCTGTTTGAAGCTCAAGTTTTGAATTAATTGCATGTAGGAAAAGAAATCAAGTTTTTGAAGACTAATAGAGATTCCAGCCTACAGGGATACAATGAAGGTGATTGCAGAATTACAGAGTCCAATTGGAGGACAAGTGTTTTGAAGACTGCAGATTTGAAGAAGGAAGATCAGATTCTAAGATCTGATAGGCAACAAGGATACACAGAATTACAGTGAACAGGCTTTGCAGAAATGAGTGGAAGACAAGATCATTCAGAGATCTTGCAGGTAAATAATTTTAAATCTGATTTGAGATTTATGATTGCAGGATGATGGTTGCAGAAAAGTGAAGGAAGTAAGCCTGATATTCAGCTAGAGGCTGGATAAAGAGGAAAATTGTAGTGTTCTCAAGAGATAATGAGCAGTGTTTAACTCTGGTTGAAGGATTGTTTGCAGAAGTCAGAGTGTAGGAAATTGAATACATCTCAGTAGAAGCAGATCACAGCTTTGAGAACAATGATAAAAGAATCCAGCAAAGGATTCTGAGTGAAGGAAAAGTGTGGCAGAACCAGGAAGAATTTCCAACAAAGTTTGGATGAAAGAAGAACTGATGTGTTCTTGAGAAAATTTGCAGAGTGAAGCCTAGAGAGAGTAGAAGAGAGTGCTCAAAAGGTTCCAGCAGACAGGGGACAATACTTGCCAAAAGTCGGATCCGGAGGAAAGGATTGGTGAGGTTAGTTGCAGCAAGAGGGCTTGCTATTGCAGAGGCTTAGTACAGCTTGTAGGAGAGAAATGGCTACTGATAGCCATATTAGATATTGCAAAGGTTATGAGAGAAGCCATAGTAGGAGAGAGAAAGAAGATGCCAAAGCAAATGGCATGAGGAAGAATTCCACTGATGAAGAATGGCAGAAAGAGATAGCTGAGATTACGAAACAGTTTTATAAACTGGAGAGGATGGTAGAGGAAAACCAGAGAGTTGGTTGGCTCATGAGGAAGAGTGTGAAATGGCAACCATTACAATTGAGGTTGAGGCAAAAGAAGATTGCCTTGTTGAGAGTAGAAATCAGAGCAGCTGAGTTGAAAGAAGAAATTTCTGCTTGTGAGGCAGAACAGAACACAGATAAAGAATGGAGGACTGCAAGAGATCTTGTGAGGCAAGATGAAGACTTGAGGCAGCAAGAAGCTTGTCTTGTTGAAGAGGAATTCATTGAGGATTTCCTGAGTTATTGGACAAGTCCAGATAATGTAAGGGCTTCTGTTTTTTAGTCTGACAAATGTGAAGTGATGACAGACTCCACAGAGGAAGAAGAACCAAGAGTTCTTGAGTCAAGGATGGAAATTGAAGATTCCATGTGCAGATCTATTCAAGAATAAGTGCTTGAGGAAGCATCCAAGACTAAGAGGTCTTGTGATTTGAAAACTAAAAATTTGTGCATGTTTGCAAGTACACCCCAGGAAGATGAGCAAGCTTTAAGGTTTGCTAAGGAGGAGACATTGAATCTGAAACCTGTTCAGATCAATCCTGAGATAGTGGGATCTCAGGGAGAGATGAAGAAAGGAGAGTCAAATGAAGATATTCAGCAGAGTGTTGAGGCTGAGAGAGAAGGACCAGCAGAGGATTGGTTAAGAACAATAAGAGGCATAAATGGTTGTGTAAGGTTCCCAAAATCTACTCCAATTGAAGTTGTTGAGTTGTATAGGATGTTGGATTTTCAAAGAAGGAAATTGGAGGAGAAGAGGACCTATGCACAAGATGAGTTGTTGAAGAAGAAAGGTAGATAAATTTTCATGAATGACAATCAAAGACCATAGGATGAGAAAATGATTCAGCAAAATGAAGGAGTTCATTTTGGTGAATCACAGCAGAAGAGCATTCATGAAGCAAATGATGGAAGGAAAGAGAGACTAGTTGGCAGTCTCATGGATGGTGCAAATCAGCATACTGATGTGCTGATAGAGGATTTAGAAGGAAGTTCTGGACAACATAATGATGTGTTTTCAGAGAAGAAGAAGGTATTTAAGCCTTGGAATTTTAAATTTGTTGATTCATGTGTTGATCATGCAGACAAAGGGGAAGAATAGAAGGTGAAATCTGTCAGAGGATTGAATGAAAGAGGAACTGTGTTAGCTGAAAACATAGTGAAGAATCATCATTTTAACATGGTGATTGGAGCAATGGAGATGGCTCTGGTAGCTGAGGAGAGATATAATAGAGGTTTTTTGAGTCTTGAAGGAGACTTCGAATTGCAGAGAGAAATTTTGGTGACTGGGTCATCAAATGAGACCAGTGGGTCTTATAGTTTTGAAGATGACAATTTGTTTATGTGTACAGGTGAGGCAGAAGAAAATCCATCTCTTGGAATTGTCTTGGGAGATGAGAATTTTTTGTAGAAAAAATAAGATGAGACAGTCATGTCTCACACGAAGAAACTTGTCACTGATGACAAGGAGGAGCTGATTTGGTTGACTAATCTGGAACAATTTGGAAGACAGATTTTTAAAACTGCTGCAGTAAAGAAGAATCAGCATTCTATGCTGACAGAAGATGAAAATGCAGAACTTAGAGAACTTGATTGGATTTCCAGAATCCGTCAAGAGGATGAGAGGTAATTGCTGAAGATTGCCCAAGAAGAAGGAGAAGATGTTGAAGCTAACTTACAGCATGTTGAAGAAGTAAAACAAGTACAGGGGAGATGGCTGAATTGTTTGCTGGGAGAAATTGCAGACATTGGAGCAAGGATGCCAGAAGTTGTGAAGAAAAGAGGAGCAGATACTAACTTGCAGAATCTAATTCTGTTTACTAGTATACTGAATGAATATTTTACTGCAGGTGGAAATTTAATTGATGATTTGTTTTCTAAGAATGAATTTGCAGATGGTGAACAAAAGAAAAGTGTTGCAGAGGGACAGGAAGTTAGGGAGGCAGCGACACCCATGGTGGCAGCAGGAGCATCGTGGGGGATGACATCTGCAGAAATAAAAATAATTACAGCTACAACATTAACAGCAACAGGGATTGAAAGTAGCAACAGTGGACAAGGAAATTTCCAGATAAAAGATAACCTAGACATGGAGATTGAAAACATCAGAAGACTGATGGTGAAGGTGCCTCCGAAACAGTAGACAACAGCCAAAAAGAAAAGGAATTTTAACAAAGGAAGGACAAAAGCAGAGTGTGATAGTATAGCTGGAAGTAAATTGCAAACTAGGATATGGAAACTTGGAGAAATTCAAATGAAAGATGATGCAGCTGCTGGACAGCAGCAAAACAGAGTATGGGACCCAGGAGGCAGAGATTAAGGACACATGCTCAGGAGATCATGAACAAATTGAACCTTGGGAGTCTGATGCAAGGGCATTAGGCACAATACCACACTTTGTATCCAAGTAGACATAGGGGGGTCTTGTGTTTTTATATTTCAAGGTAAATATTAGTGATTTTGAATAAAATGGTGAGGAATTGTGAATGTTCTCTAAACCCTAGAGAACATGAGGGAAGTTGAGTAAGTAGGGAAGTGAAGAGTCAATTTTAGTTGTTTTAGGAAATAAGTCTAATTTTAGAACCTTGGGAATTCCAAGGGTCTTTGGGGAGCTGTCATCAAAGAAACTGAATCGATTCCTGATCTAATTGTATAAATGTAAGCCAAAAGGCATTAAAGAGAGAGGCCTAGAGGATAGCTACTCAGAGTTGTAGAATGTGAAGAATAGTAGGCAGTAGAATAGAAGATCGAGCCAATACAAGGAGGTTCTGTAAGTAAGTTTTGTAATTAATTGAACTTTAATTATACAGGAATTCAAGGTCAATGGGGAACCCTGTATACATATGTGTGCGGGAATTTATTTCTGAGTCATATGAGTAATATTGAATTAATCCTGTGTCAAGATGTCGAATTCTATGAGTGATTATATGAGAACTCTGTGTTATAAATTGATCGAATTTACCTGTATTGACTGCTCGAACTCTTCGTGAAAGTAAGGGTAGTTGTCCAGGATTTTTGAGTAGGAACCCCTCTGTACAAATCATTGGCAGTAAATCGAAGTTGGGGTTTGATTGTGTTCTGTGGGTTATTGAGCCGATATTGTGTAATTGAATTATTAACTTGTGTGTAGAGCTACGTGAATCGACCATAGAATGGTCAATTTCACAAACTGACCCTTGTTGATGAGGTTTTAAGTCACAACAAGATCTTGTGAAATGTTCAAGCTTAAATTGAAATCGGGCTAAGTCTATTAACTTCTATGGTGAAAAGGTCGTGAAGGGAAGACTGGTTAATCTCATAACCAGATGGCGTGCTATGGAAATAGTCATGATGGGAACCGGTCCTGCCAGAGTGTTAAGTGGAACCCCGTAGAACTGGACCGATGAAATAAAAAGGGTCGAACTTTATTTCAGGTTAAAGTCGAGGGTAGCTTCGATGACACCGAAACAATACAAAAGAACTGGAGTTAGAGCGACAGAAGGAAACTGGAACTGTGAGTCGAGAAGCGGAACTTGGAATAAATAACAAAATCGGAATCGGAAACCAGCAGTACCGCACTTTTCATAACTAGTAAGTGGTAATTGGAAAAAAAATGCGATACGCTATAGAGACCAACACGTGTCCTTGAGCAGTTTTGAAAACTGCGTGTTTCACGTAATTCTTGAGCGTTAACGCTCGGCACCAAAAATTTTGCGAAACTTCATGATCACTGTCGGATATAGGTTTGGGGAGCGACGTATTGAATACCCTCGGATCTATTCACCCTTTAACCAAGGTACGCCATGACGTTGTTGTGGGCCCGAAGTGCTTTATTAAGTAGTTCATTTATAGATGAAGGTTAAGTGGGTCGGAACTATGTGAATAAAGGTTTGAAGTGGGTTGCAACGATTCAGATTGGAGAATAGACACATATGTTAGTATATGTGCTATGTGGGAATGTGTAATATCTATAAGCGCAGGTGGTTGGTCAAACCAGGGCTAAGCTCGATATAATTTTAAAAGGAAAAATGTATTTAACTGGTTGTGGCACAGCAGAAGGTGGGTATATAACATGGCTATTATTATTCTTATTATATATATATATAGAAGTGTCTATTAAATGAGTCTTTCCAAAGCGAATGCTGACCAAATCTTTATGAGAGAGGATTTAAAACATGGGTTTATAACCTTTTAAAGAGAAGTCTCCACTCTATCGCATGGAACCTTATCAAAGGAGGTTTCCGCAATTTAATTTAATTTTCCAAGGTGAGAATAGAGCGGGGTGTGTGCATTTTATGCATAATGGAAATATGGGTCTATTAACCATAGGAGACTCATTGTAAATATTCCAAGTCTGAGGTTGGAGTATAAAAGCCTCCGCATAGTGCTTAGTTTTCCGAGATTGTGATTGGGGCATTAAATTGGAGTACATTTTATAAACATAAGGGGAATTTGATTTAATATCTCAATGTTATATTGAGATATTAAAAGCACACAGATATATTTTAGAACTACCCGCCATAACAGAATAGCTATTGCATAGATTGAGATAAATGGGGGCATAAAATTTAGAGTGCATTTTACATGCAAAGAAAAATGAAAAATGTGGGTAAAGTGAGGTATTCTGGCACCAGTGGGTCCACAATCAGTCATTTGATAAGGAAAATAATGTCGATCTAGCTGCAACATTGGTTTTGTATGATGCCAGCTAGTGTCCTGATACTGGGTTACATTGTTCAACCTTAAGTAATGATTTATTTGGATACTAAGCCTCACATGAATTGGGATATCGTGATCACTCATCCAATAGAAAGTTACATATTTTTTCCCAGGTTCCAAAGATAGAATCCATAAATTTGGCAAGATGTAAAAATAATGAAGATGGTAATAATGACACAGTAGTTGTAGCTGGGAAGGGACTGGCTAAAGTTGCATGTGCACATGAGGATTTTATGAATGTTTCAAAATTTAAGAACATGACTTTGCATTACTGTAAATCTAATATGGATGCATTCTAGAACTGGACTGATTTCGAAGGGCATAATGTGACCAACCCTTCAGATGAGGGAAACAAATTTTTAAACATAATTAAATTGGAGAGTAATGAGAGAGAGGCATGTAACACTGCTAATGATGGTCCATGTAGTGACTTTTACTTAATATGGAAGCCATCAAGGAAATGGTAATGTGCTGGAGACTCTGTTTTCTTATCAAGATCCCAACATCTTATGGAGAGGAGGAATCAAAATGGTTTAATGGCAGTAAGTTGTTTTATACAGATGGAATAAAGAATGATAGTGAATCCCTTTTAGGAAGAAACGCTAAAGATTTGAAAAATGGACAAGAAGGGCCTATGGAAGGAAAAAATTTGAGGCAAGGTCATGAGAATCTCAAGCCCATGCACAGGGCTTCTATCAATGAAAGTTTGTTCATAAGCTCAATGTCTGTTGCTAATTTTGTGATGTCAAGACGATGGGTTGTTTGGATGGTAGCTTTGCAATTTCATTTGATTGGTTGGTTTGTTTGTTTGGTCCAGTGAAAACTGGCAAGGTTGGCAAGCCAGGTAACCTTTGGGAGTGTCTATTTGAAGTCAAATCCAGAATTGCATTGTCAGTTTTAATTCATGCCATTGTAAATTAGAACACCTCATGAAGATTGAGTCATGCTGTCATGAAATGGAAAATCCTTAGCAACTTGTATGTTGATAACTCTTGTCAATTAGAGATTAAGAGGTTTCTTGGTCCTTAGTTTGTTTTCATGTGTAGTTTTGTTATGTTCAAATTGTAATGCACAACTTTTAAACTCGAGCAAGAGAAATTATAGTGCTCCCTTCTTGTTTCATCTCTAGATATGCAACATGTCTTTAATACGTCCATGATGAAGGGTAACATTATTGATTACATTTTTCAATGCAACCTTGTGCTTTTCTATTGGCTTTGATATTTTCAATTGAAAATTTTTGTGTATTTTATTGAATTTTATTGTACTAACAGTGCCATGAGTTTTTGCATTGCAAATTTCACTTCCTTACTAAGATACAACCTTATAAAAATGAAACCAAGTTATATTTCTTGTTGAAATAGTGTTTTTCTTTTAGCATAAAATGCTAAAAAAATTTGCGGTGCATTGTGGATTCTTTTATTGAGATGTGAACTAGTCTAACGAATATTATTTCTTGTACCAACTTACAGTTGAGTTAATTACTCAAATTCATCCATTTAAGGTATTTAAGAGATAGATATTGAAATTCAATGTCACTCTGAATTTGGAACAAGGAAAGAATGTATTGATTATGCTTGAGTATTTTTTTCTTTTCGTCTTAGGTATCCATAATCCAAGACCTTCTCACTACAGGTTCAGTTATAAATATTGTTTGAGTAGAAGACATATTTTCAAATTGGGTTCTACAATAGAATAAGAGGACAAGCGACAAGCTATGATCAAGACAAAAGTGTCAATGTTACATTTGTTGTAAAATCGGTAGTATGAAGTTTTTCTTTTCTAGGAATGATAGACAAATTTTATTTTTTAGATGCACTTTTCTGAGGCTTACATCTCATGGAAATTTTAGTTAGAAGCTTTGATATTAAATACCACCTTCACATTTATATTCTGCAAGAGAGTCCAGGCAGGCAATAAACAATGAAGAATATCGGAGCTCTAATGCGAGTCTCTCCTGAACTTAATAGCGTGACATATTCAAGTGTGTATCTTTGCTGATCATTTTCAAATCTTAGTTTTCATTGTATCCTCAAGTGTACCTTCTCACTTAATATTAAAGGTTTAAAATTGAGTTCCTTCAGGAGTCTCCAGGTAGGCAGAAATTTTTTTAGAATTAGAATCACCTATGCGAGGCATACATTTTAAAAAAGCTTAGTTATAAGTGTTCCTCGAATTCTGTCATTTATGCAAGAAAAATAAGATGTCGAAAGTTGGAAACTTTTAGGGATTCATGCTTATCTGAAAAGGTTGAAATATTGGTGATTCTTTCTAATTTTTGAAATGCCAACTTTAAAATGTCTAGCAACATTTTGTAAAAATATTCATATTTTCAAGAGAAATTTAGCCATTTTTTGATGTAAATAAACTTTATTCCATAAAATTTAGGCAAATTTTTGGAAGGCATGGGAATTATTGATGGAAAAAAATGGAGAACTAGTCAAATGGAAAAATTTGGCCCTAAAATTTTCCTTAATTGACAAATTATGATAAATGTCGGAGAATTTAATGTTACTGCACTTTCAAGTTGGTTCAACAAAGAAGTGAAATGAAAATTATTGTTTGTCTTTTCTTTTAATACTAATCCAATAGAAAATTAATGCAAGTTGTTGAAGTGCCAGATTTAAGGAGAAGTTATAGCTCCACTAAGCTCTGTGAAAGAATGCATAGAGGCATAAGCTCTACTGAGTTCTACTAGAGAACCTGATTTAAGGAGAAGCTTTAGCTCTATTAAGTTTTATAAGAGAATGCGTAAAGAGAGACATAACCTCTACTAAGTTTTGTGAGAGAACACGTCCAATCAATTAATTGGTTTCTTTCCACAAAGTCCCAACCAATTAAGATCGCGAGGAAATTTTAATGCTAAATTTTCTTCCAACAAAAAAAACATTTAAATTTTAGAAATTCAAATTTCGATGTATATATTTAGATATATTAAATGTTGAATCACAATGAAGAATACCACAATGACTTCAATGGAAGACTAGAAGTAAATTCTAAGTTCAACAAGCAAACCTTGCGTTGTGTACAGAGTGACAACCACTACTTATACAAATTGACTAATGTACACAATATTATGTAATAGTTCACTAGATATAACAATATCATCTTGTGCGAGAAGTTAAAAACACATCTATTGCATGATTACTATATGTGTAAGAATTTGATCTTGCCTCACTGTATGTGCAGTGGTATGGTGCAAAACTACACTTCTCGGTTGAAGCAAAATCAGCTAGGGTTGGAAAATCATGGTGATCACTTTTCAAAATGTAATAGTAGTAAATTCTATAATTGTAAAAATGGCATGTATGGGATTGCCAAGTTTTCCTTGTTAAACAAAAAGTAGCAGTTGTCCAAAATCCTTTATTCTTTTTAGAAGAAAAAATGACGAATAAAGATAATAAATATTTGTCTTACAAAATTATTTTGTTGTGTATCTTCTAGAGGTTGCTTTATAATTTTATCCCTGTATTCTTAGCCTTTAGACTACCCAAAAAAAAATTCCATGGTATTAGAGCTTTCCATATTAAAAAAAAAATTCCACAGTTTACATTAGACTAAGGTAGGTTTATGACAAAGGTGTTTAGCTTTAATAGAGGAATTGATTCTAATGAAACATAACTAAAGAGTATTGAAAAATGACAATGAGGGTGGATTTTGAGAGTTTAGTGGTTATGACTTCACTTTGTGGAAGATAAAGATGAAAGCTTTTTTTATAGATAAATATTTGTGCATTGTGATTGTTGGGAGACTAATAAATTTAAGCGAAGAAGAATGGATCAAGATGAAGAGCATGATCTGTTATTTTTCTTTGCATTATAGATTCTACGATTCTTAATGCCTTTGAAGCCCCATTGAAAAAGGAGAGACTGAGATATCAAATGCTTTGTATGCTTCCAAGTCTATGGTCAATAAGATGTCATCGAGAAAAAAAAATTGCGACACTAAAGAAGGGGCAGATGGTTGAGATGTCAAATTCTTTGTATCTTCCTAATTAGATGTCATTCAACCAAAATGGTTGCCACACTAAAGAAGGAAAATTTTCCAAGCATTTAAATGATGTTAATACTTTGATGAGACTTTGATGAGACATTTAGTGGCCATTGGATAGCAATGTAATTGGTGGATCAATGTATTTCTCTCTGCATAGGCCGTATGAAGAGAGACTATATGAAGAGGTGAAAGTAAAAATTATAACTTTATAGGGGCCTTCTTCTCAGAAGCGAGGACTTCCAAGAGTGAAGTACATCTCATTAACAAAATTTGAAAAATTACTTGCTTAAAGCGTTGGAAAAGTTTTCATCTATGGGCTCTAGACTCCATTGGATTGGTAAGCTGCCTTGAATACCATTCTGATTTTAGTCTAAAACATACCAATCATTTTCTGAATGATCATTTTTTCAACATGGTGACCAAGTTGATCACAAGGACGATAGAGCTCACCCAATGGGTGGACGAGCTGTGATACTAGGGAACGATCAGCAGTAGGATTTTTATTTATTGAATATGAGAGAGAAGAATCGATTAGGTTTCACTCAGTCGACCTGCAAGACTTTCGTGTGACTAGTGGACATGTCATTTTTCATGGTTCATCATAATTTCTGATATACACATATACAACCATGCATATACAAGGAATACCATTTTTTTAATTTCTACTAACACTTCCTCTTAAACAATAACCTCAGACTTTCATTGATGTGCTTAATAAGAGGGTTAGGATACTTTTCTATACTTACGCAGTATTATGGGAGTGTATTTTAATTTTCCTAAGGATATAAGAGGATATAATTATTAAGGGAGTGTTTTAATTTTTCTCACGATTTGGAGCATGGCTTGGACACACAAAATTATGATAGTTTTTAAAAAGGAGACGAATATTTTTATGATGAAAATTAATAAGCAAAATAAATTTTGAGGAATATTTTATGTAGGATGAAAAATAGTAAGTAAACAATAAATAAATATTGAGACCAATTTATAGTGGGTATAAAAAGTTGTATGAAAAGTGTTATGAAAGTTTTTACAAATATTGAGGAAAAATTTATGTAGGATGAAAAATAGTAAGTAAAAAAAAAAAAAATATTGAGACCAATATATAGTGGGTATAAAAAGGTGTATGAAAAGTGCTATGAAATTTTTTTTTTTAATTGGAAAGGTGTGATAGACATGCTATCAAAATTTAGGGGATGGAAAATTAATTAGAAGTATTTTTCTATAAATTGTGAATAAACATTTTATTTATAAGGTTTTTAAAATTAACTTTTGTATTTATATTGTAATTGTTTATGTATAGTATAATATTAATCTAGGGGTAGATTACTAAATATATTTAGTATACTTAACCCCAAAAATTCAGAAATATAATTCAAATTGCAGTGCAAATCCAAGAACACCAGAGAAAAGAGAGATAAACCCTAAGAAATATCTATTTCATAATAAAAATTAGAGAATTATGTTCATGTGTTTCTACAAGGGGACAATCTCCAATAGCAATGCTCCAAATACAATAACAACTCTTGACAAAAAATTATATAACCTTCTAATTAGCATATATTGATCCATATAGAATCTCAACTACCTATGGGCCTACTTAAAATGAGGGTTGACTAACTAATTTGGGCTTCATTAATAAAAAGGCCTTTTGACAATGATTAGTATTAAATAACTATTTGACACGCTTTATTCAAGGAAAATAACTTCAAACATTAATAAAATATCTAAATTCAATTATGTGTGTACTTTTAATGTCATTAACCTACTTTTTGTTGTCATTGGACACTACTAATTTTTTTTTTCTTCCCCCATCTAGAAGAGTCACTTGTTCTTCCCCCATCTAGAAGAGGCACTTGTTCTTCTCCCACCTATTTAATGTCATTGACCTAGCGGAGGCACTTGTTCTTCTCCCATCTAGAAGATTATATATATAGCCGTACGACCATGGGGTATGCCACCATTAACTGTTGTTAGCATTTTTAAAGAAATGGAAACTATGGTGCAGCTGGAGCTTATCTGGGAGTGGATCTGCTGAATAACCCTGGATTGGTGGCTCAGGACGACCTAACCTCGTGGAAGACTGCGCTCTGGTTCTGGAATGTGAACAGCAATTGCCACACCGCTATTACATCCGGTCAGGGATTTGGTGCAACCATTCAGGCAATTAACGGAGCAGTAGAATGCAATGGTGGAAACACCGGCGAAGTTAACGACCGCATCAGTCATTACAAAAACTATTGCAGTCAGTTTGGTGTAGACCCAGGAAGCAATCTTAGCTGTTAACAATATTTGGCCATCGCCTTCATAGCCATATATTACGTCTCAAATAATAAAAATATCTTCTTGCACTGAATAGGCTATTAGCAGAGCAGAGCCGAGTTCAACTTATGTCGTATGTAGGAATATAGGATGACACAATTCTGCGACTCTAAATAAAAGCACAAATTTCTAAATAAAACGACAAATTTCGGATAATGCGAACCGGCGATTTGTTTGTACTCTTGACAAAACTAGCATTGTCGAAAGGTTGGAATCTCTGCATTTGTTATATCAACAGTGCCATAGGATTTGATTTGATATGGGTAAACAATATCATTTTAGTTAAATATAATAGAAAATGACAACTTTTACTTGTCTTCCAAATTATTTCTTTATAAACATATTACTTATATTATCAATATTATCACTAATTTTAAATATCACTTGCAAATTTTCATTAAACCTTTCAAATCTGTGAGTCATGTCAATCATTTCCATTTTTTTAATAGTTATTAAATTTTTTTTTTTCTAAAATCTAATTTAATAATATTAATCTTTTATTTAATAACATTATATTTTAATATATTAATTTTTATTAGAATATAATATAATGTTTTCTGCATTAGCCTGAGCATGCAGAAAAGACGAAGCATCACATTTGTATGGAGGACGCTAGAAATCTTGCTAGAATTGACCATTTCCATCATCGAAAATTTAGAGAGGCGATTGAGATTGAGAAGAGGTCCATCTTTTATTTAATAACATTATATTTTAATATATTAATTTTTATTAGAATATAATATAATTTTTTCTGCATTAGCCGAGCATGCAGAAAAGACGAAGCATCACATTTGTATGGAGGACGCTAGAATTCTTGCTAGAATTGACCATTTCCATCATCTAAAATTTAGAGAGGCGATTGAGATTGAGAAGAGGTCCCGCACGTTGAACAGGGATGATGGATGGAAAGTGAGCACTCGTTGGATTCCATCTCTTCACTCCTTGTAGTAGTCCTTTTCTTTGTGTTTTTATGTTTTTGGTATTTATTTATTTTTATTTTTTTTTTAATTAATTTTTTAGTTTTAGTTTTTGACTTTGACTTCAATTCTTTGGTTTTTATTTGGTCTTTTAATTTTTAGTTTTATTTTTATTGTTTTAATTTAGTCTTTTTATTTTATTTTTATTATTATTTTGTTTATTTTATTTTCTATTTTATTTATATTTTGGTCTATGTATGTTAATTTATTTATTAAAATAAAATAAAAATAATCTATTTTTATTTTATTTTATGTTATTTTAATTTAATTTTTATAAAATGTTTTTATTCATTCTCCTTCTCCTTTTTTCTTGTTTTTAATTTTATTCTTTCATATATATATTTATTTATTGATTTTATTGATTTTATTCTATTATTTTATTTATTTTTTATAATTTATGACTTTGACTTGAATATATTTTTTACTGTTAATGGTTTTATTTTTGACCGTTTTTAATTTTAAAGATGGTTAGTTATATTTTTTATTATTTTATAATTTTTGGCCGTTTTTAACTCTTTGGGGTTTTGACCATTGCTTCTCACTTCTTAGTTTAGATATGCAAGTTAGATCAGTCAATCTTCATTATTCTGATGATGAATTACAGTTGGTAGTTCAAAAGGCGGTTCCAAAATATATTATGTGATTTCCCGGAAGATTTATATTTAAAATGTTTTATTTAATTATCAAATTAATCATGACAATAAATATGTCTATTTTGAAAGAGTTTAATTTAATTATTAAAATAGATGGTAGAGACTTAAACTCCATCGGTTATTCTAAGATATTTTTAGCAGTATTTACAAATTAAAAGTTAGATTTATTTCTAAAATATTTATCATTTTTTTTAATCTAATAATAAAAAATGGTTATATGAACAAGTGTCATGTAAAATAAGTTATAGTTTTTTGGGCATATAGTATTGATAAACAATTGTATTATTTCTTGGTTTTGTAACAATGTCTATTTACATATTAAGAATCTTCATAAAATAGTGGAAATGAATCTCCATAATTATGAATCATGTTACATGTTTTCCCAAAATATATATATATGTTTAATTTATATATTAATAATTTTTATTAACAATAATAATTATTATTTTAAATAAAGTTAATTCTTACATAAAAATTAGAAATATAATGATATAAGTGTTCTCATATTTATTATATACTTAATTATCATATCTTTTATTTTGACAAATATTTAAAATACCACAATTTCAATACTTCTCATAACATGTTCTAACTAAAACTTATGAAATTATTAATTATTATAATTAATGTTTATTTATGATTTAATTTTTATTACATTCTAAATTTTATCTAAAACTCAATAATAAAAAATTCACAACTAAATTCCCTTAATCTATTTATAATATAATTAATTATCATATTTTTGGATTTTGATAAATGAATAGAATATTATGTTAACTTTTTAGCCTAAACTTTATAAAACAATAAAATAATTGTGTTATTTTAATAAATTAAAATATAATTATTAAAAACTTATTCCTCATAAACAAATTATTAATATTAAAATTATATTTATAATATATAAAAAAATCAATTTATTAGATAAATAATTATAATTTTTACAAAATTTATACACTTAAAAATATATAATTTATTTAGTATATTAAAATTATACTTATAATATTTATAATATATAAAAAAATAATTTATTATATAAATAATTATAATTTTCACCAGCTTTATACACTTAAAAATATATATATATTTATCTTACTAATGAAATGATGCCATCTACACAAAACGTTACATGGCAACGTACTTCGTTAACAAATTTGTAAAAGAATATTAATTTTAAAAAATATATATAAGTAAAGAATATTAATTCGTCAACAAATTTGTAAAAGAATATTAATTTCAAAAAAAAAAGTAAAGAATATTTTAGGATTGCTAGAGTTTTGTTTTGTTACATGGCAACGTAGTTCGTCAACACATTTGTAAGAGAATATTAATTTTAAAAAAATATAAGTAAAGAATATTTTAGGGTTGCTAGAGTCTTGTTTTCGGCAAAGATCAATAAAAATAAATTTTAATGATTAAAAATACTAATTTGTGTTTTTTTTAAACTATTGTTATATGATTTTTTAAATATATATATGTTTAATTATATATTAATGGTTTTTATTATTAAATAATAATAATTTTCTCTAATAATAATTTTTTCATTTTTTTAGTCAAACATATTTTTCATCTGCTTGGTCTAAAAAGGCCGCCTTTTCACCTAGAATTCGGTAATGATTTTCAGAAAATTCGGCAAAAATTTGCCCAGAATCTTGTTTACAGATTGTTAAACTTTAATATTTTAAGTGCCTTAAGGGTTTTTGATAGTGCTGAATCCATTTCTAGCATCAAAAATGGATTATAAACACTCCAAACACCTGATTTTTCAAATTTTAGTTGACCGGATTCCGACAATTTTCTGCCATCCGGGCTATTTCACGGGCTCGGTAGACAACTTCTTGTTCATCATCTTCATGTTTCTGAAAAAAGGTAAAGTGTTTACACATCATCAAATAAAATACATAGTTCACCAAAAGTTTTCAACAATATAAAATTCTAAAAATAAATCAGGTGACGTCACATTAGATGATTAGACCAAATCTATTAATCTAAAAAACAATCTCATTACCAATATAAATCACAAAAATTTAAAATCTAATAACATAAAATCAATTATAAAAAATACAATAAATCATATCAACTATAATTAAACATATTAAAACATGTTTAATCATAGGATTAATCATGTTTAATCGTTTTAAGATGTCAAAATTATAGTGAGTTCGGGAGGCTTCTCTCTAAGCTTTTTGAGCATAGGAATAAAATCTTAAATCAAACTAAATAACTCTTTTCTTTAGGTCCGATAGACCAAAGATTGGTCTCAATGGACGTTAACCATCATCATCATCATCAATCAATCAATCTCCATAACTATCCATCCAATAAAAATATTAATATTAAAAAATAACGAAATAGATAATTAAAAAATATTAATCTTAAAAAAATGAAATATATAAATATATTGATATGAAATTTCAAAAATCTAATCCATCCACTGAGATTCGAAAAATACAAATATTTACTATTTACAAGCAGACTCCACTGAAAAACACGATCAGAAAACAACATTCTGAATAATTATCAGCACGATGGAAAAGTTTGTTTTATGAAGATGTTGCACAGGAAGATCTTGAGATGACCATTGCTTACCATGCCACAATATTAACAAAAATGAGTCACGACGATGCAGGCAGCGAACGGAACGGAAGTTTAATGTCAATAAAATGACAATTTAGTTCGTGAACGGAACGGAATTTTAATGTCGCGTCAACAAATCAAACTGTGATAAGAGGGTGGGAATATGCTGTTCTGCTTAAATTTTAAAGTGGAAGTTGTGATAAGACGGTGGGAATATGTCATTCAAGGGATGGTGGTCATTTAGGCTTTGAGTAGAAAAATTGTCTCTATAGTTAAAAGTGATAGGAATTTGGTCAAAAAATTTTAAATTTTTTTATAAGAGCAGTGTTTGAATCATATTTTTTTGATGATGGAAACACATTCAGCTCAATCAAAAATCTCTAGTGCTGACATCTGTAACTTAGATTTACAAAAATCTCAATGAATATTTTATCAAAATCTTGTCAGAATTTCTATAATTTTCACAGAAAATTTGCACTGGCCTTACACTAGAGCACTAAATTTTCTTCTACAGCTTTAAAACTATATTTTTGAAACTTTCTTCTACATCTTTAAAAAAATATTTTAAAATTCTTGTTAAATATTTTTCAAATGAGAGATATACTCCAAAGCATCTACCCATTTCATCCATTTTTTGATTAAAAAGTTTAGTATAAAACTGAACCTTTTTTTTTCTTATGATTAAAAATCAAACTATCTCTTTAATTTAGTTATGTAGCATAAATTGGCTTTATGTTTTCCATTAATTTAGTTATGTAGCATAAATTGGCTTAATGAGAGCTTTGTAATGATTAATTTAGTTATGTAGCATAAATTGGCTTAATCAGAACTTTGTCTTCATTACAAGTATTTTTCTTAAAACTATTGAATAAAAATATTTTTTTTTTCATCTAACGATGCCAAGTCATGTAATTTTTGGATATAATTTTCCCATCTGCAAAAGAAATAGTATGAGAGCCCGGTTCTGCTAAGATTATCCTTGTTACATGATCTTGACTCTCTTCTATATAAGATGTCCTAGGCACTGGTCTATGGCAACTCTAGGCTGTCTCTAGGAGCTACAACACCTCTTATAGCCTCATAAAATAGATATTGATAAGGCATTTGAGTAGTTTTTATTAATGATGGAATTTGACATGAGAATGCTTGAGTATGCCATAAATTTTCAAAATTTCACGAAATAACAATCTTTAAAACAAGAATTAATACCCCTTTGAAGTGAACAATTTGTTCAAAACATGCTTGAACAAGTTTCTCAGTGTAACTAAAATGATGGGTATTTATGGAGTTTGATTAAGCATGCTTGAATATCATACAGTGTACCAATGATTGAACATGTTTGAATATCATTAATTGTAATTTATATGGGTTAGTATGGTTGAGCTTGCTTGAATTTCATTGCTTATTGTTGGTATTATTGACTATGATTGATTTCATTGCTTATTGTTGGTATGATTGACTATGATTGAGCTTGTTTGAAGGCCATTCTTTACTTGATTAACCTTTTTTGACTATCAAATTTAATTGAATAACTTTCATTATAGTTCAATTTAGCTAACTATACTAGACCCTTCCTGACTATAACTATAATTAACATGCTTTACTATGATTCATTATGGCTAATAATATCCTACTATCCTATAGTTTCGTTGACAATTTTTTACCATGAATGATTAAGCTTACCTATGTTTCAATATGGTTTACTAAAATTAAATTGTTACATTAATCAATGAATAGCTTTACATAGTTTGTTCATTTTTGGCATTGAATTGTTAGATTGATTGATGAATAGATGAATAGTTTACATATTCCATTCATTTTTTAATATTAACATTCTTTGTTTTATATTTATAGAGATTGATTAAGTATATTTTAATATGGTTAATCATAATTGTTATGATTCATTATATTTGATATAATTGACTTTTGTTGAATCCACTTTAATTGACTAGCCTTGATTATAGTTTAATTAATTGACTATACTTGACCCTATTTGAATATACTTGACATGTTTTACACTAACAAATCATTTTAGTTAATAACATTTGACCGTCTCATTGTTACTAATCAACATTGAATTGTTGCATTACTCAATGTTGATGTATTAACATACTTTTTTCAATATTATATTTTTTAAAATTAACATTCACTTCTTAAATTCTTAAGTGATTATATATGTTTAAATTTTTTTATATGATAATGTAATCCTTAGTTAATTAAATTACAACTTCAAAATTTTTATTATAATTTTTATTTTCTTAAATTTTTTATTTATCAAAATTATAATAATATAGAATTGTTATTTTTAAAACTTTTTAATGATAGAAATCTTGTTTAATTTCAAACAATTACAAAAGTTGAATTTACAATCCCATTATCCAGAACAAATTTGAGAATCTATTACAAGATCACAATAAAGGTTATGATTGAACAAGGATATGGTATTCCACCACAAAGAATCAATATCTAAATATCTAAAGGAGGGAGTAATAATTGGGACTTGAGATTGGTGATTCTTGTGGGACAAAAAAAACATTAGAAAAACATCAAATTTTATGGTGATAAGCTTGTTATTATAGTATGAAATGACTACAAGATAGAATGTCATGATATAAGATAATCATCATATTTTTTCAATGTGATAATTATAAAGGGAAAATATGTTAATGAAACTAGATAAAACATGTTTATTGAATTTAGAACATTCTAGAAGATAGATAAATTAGATTGAGAATATGTGACAACCAAGAAAAAAATTGAATTACATGATTGTAGAACAATATGATAGCAAGGTGGAACTACAAAAAGTGATAGAAGGGGGAGGATGCAGTTGTTTTTAAATATAAACACCTTGATTATATCATAAATTTTAGGGTTTTGAATAAAATACCTATAAAAAAGGGAAAAAAATAAATTGTTAAATATATAAATCAATTACCATATCAGTCAATTGAATGATATGATTTTTGATGAATCTATAGATTTGTCTAGTAAATAGTGTCCTTATGAGAAATACTTAGTATGTGAGGGTAGCAATGCATGTTATGGTAATGTCTTAGATTATATGATGGATATTGTTCACTAAATGTTTTAAATTTTTATGTTTACCAAATTATGTGATGATAATGCTATAAAACCATTGCATCTTGGTATATCATTCTTTTGTAATAAATCTCGTATATTTCCATTTTTTACTTATTACTTTTAGCACAATCAATATTAATAGAGTCCTTTCTTAATCAATATTTATTTCCATGGCATTGATCGACTCGTATGTCATAAGATAAAATCACAGCTTGAATTGAAACAATTTGTGGGTATAGTATTTACTAGTGGGTCGATAATGATCACATGGACATCATTTTCTTGGTAATACAACATTATGCAAAGAGTAATATAGAAGTTTTTTATGAGGTCTTAGAAGGGTAAATTATTATTCAAATCCTTCTTTTATCTAGACACATAAAAGGAACACACACAATTCTCACAATTCTCTTAATTTCTTTCTCCTTACTAAGGTTTTCTAAAAATAATATAGAGGTTACTAATAGCTATTGAAAATATGATTACTTGCATTAAGATGTAGATTATTTGAATAAATTATGGTTGTGAGAATTCTTCCCTTGCTATAGATAAAAATATCATCTTAAAAGAAAATGCAATTAAATAATTTGAGATCACTTTTTTCTATGTGGTTCACAGACCCTGAAAATCAATGATCGTTATGTCCATGGAATATTTTTACCAAGAAGATATACCTAAAGGCGTCACTTCCTACCTGCTCAAACATGGAGCCTAACCCCAAGAGTGTCAAGAGAATTGAACTCCTAACCTCTCAATAGAAAATTTTCTTTAACAACAAGGACTCGACCCACTAATCTAACCCTCAAGGCTTAAATATTTTTAGATTAATACGAAAGGTGTTTTGGTTATTATTTGTGTAGATTAAAACAAATTCAGCCAGAAGATGTATAAAGATACACTTTTATTTAGCTATATTATAACAATGTGGGATATTATATAATGTTTTCAAATTGGCTTGACACAACCAATAGTTAGTTAATATACTAAATATAAGAAATTATTAACTATTAATGGGTAAAATCAATATCTCAATGATTCTCATATACCCATTTTGTGATAGATTATAGAATACCCATCTCTTAGTA
This sequence comes from Pinus albicaulis, assembly GCA_034641835.2. Lineage (NCBI taxonomy): Eukaryota > Viridiplantae > Streptophyta > Pinopsida > Pinales > Pinaceae > Pinus > Pinus albicaulis. The sequence goes on along the minus strand of CM076584.1, from coordinate 1,306,115,745 downwards.
ATAATTTAGTCATTATGAATGCCATATATGGGATAATTGGCGAGTGAACTACATTAAATTATTGTAATCAATAACCTTGTCATTTAGTTAAACCACTTATGGTTAACATGGATAGTTAAAATTTCAAATCCATTTTTAAAATAAAATGCAATTATGATGCGAGAATGGTTTCCTTACCCATTCTAAAAATTTGGGATGAGGTTTAGTCTTAGATGGATGTATGTAGTGCCTTGTTTTATCTTGGCTTATGAGACATATACTTTTAATTAATGTAATATTGTTTGAGGACATCAAATACCAATGATCTAGTTATTTAACTCATGTGATGATGGCACTTTTATATACTATTGGTTATCAAGATAGATGATATTACGTGAGTCTAAATTACTAGATGACAATCACGGATGGTGTTAAAATAAATTTTCGTACATATAAATTGTATGATGATTAATAATTTCTCACTAGATATTACTAATGATATACTATGTGTGGTAGGGGGTCATGATGGCACATAGGAGAATTCTTGAGGAAACATTTTGGTTTTATTTGTGACTAATGTAAAATTCAAATTTAATTAATATTAATGAATATGTTTCCCCATGGTGGGTGCTTAACAATTGTGCGACATGATGGAAATGAAAATGGGCATGATTAATGAAAGGTGGTAGGTTTCCCCCACCTAATAGCCTACTTTCCCACCCCACCACCATGAGCCTCATTTAAATTTAAATGAGTTTTCTATTGCACAAGCATTGAGCATGTCAAATATTGGGAAAGTAAATTGGGATAGGGAACCATACCATCATAAAAATAGAGGAATAATAATGGTTGTAAAGGGGCAGGAATGGAGTTATAGTGCTATGAAGTGGGGTTAAGGTTACTACCCATCCAATAACCACCAATAAATCATGGTAGTATATCCTCTAGAAGAGCATTTATGGGCCATAAATTCTGACATCAGGGGAATGTGCAATCTCATACCAAAACCATCGTAGTTCATTTTTGTGGTTTTATTATTTTTGTATTCTTACAAGCTTATACTCTTCACAATCTTATTTAACTCAAGTTTTATTTCTCACTTTTAGTCCCCTGCAATTCCTTTTAAGATTGGTATATTTTTCTTATTTCTATATTTTCTCTTGTGTGTTTTTATGGGTTTTGGTTTACTATCCCCCTTCTCAGCCTTCTGTTCATATGGGTTTTCTTATCGCTAACTCCCTTGTGATACATCAAAGACTCTCTCTTTGATTTATTTCTCCTCTTTTAGACTCTTCCTTCCTTTCCCGACACTCTGTGATTCTTCCCCCCCCCCCCCCCCCCAATCATGGTACATCATAATCTAGTAAGTAAATTTAGATGAGGCTGAAAAGGTGGGCTTGATGGCCTCCCTTCTTGCCATGTCTTCAATTCCCCCACCCTCCATGGAACGTGTTCCCAAACCTCTGCCAAAGCAACTATGGAACAATACAGAAGAATAATTCTTGAAGTTATCTAGATCCATTAGAGAAATGTTAAGGTATAAAATGGGCCTCCTAAGGAATATTATAAAATAATAGTGGAAATAGTAAAATAAGATTACATTACATTATCAAATTTTAGAGGGAAAAAATAAAAACCTACTTTTTCAACTTATATTCTCGAATTATCTCCCTAGGATTTTACTCAGATTTCAAGTGGGATTACTTGTTGGATGCAAAATTTAATTCCTCATCCAAGTAGCACCCATGTTGCATACTTTTGATGGGCCCTGCTACACAAAAAATTAGAAATACATGGAAAAACATGATTGCAGTCACATTTTTTTTATGTATTTCTCATTTTTTGTGCAGCAGAGCCCATCAGAAGTATGCAACATGGGTACTAATTAGATGAGGAATTAAATTTTGCATCAAACGAGTGATCCCACTTGAAATTTTAGTAAAACCTTAGAGAAATAAGTTGAAAATAAGAGTTGAAGAAGTAGTTCTTTTAATTTTTAATTTTTTAATATTTTTACTATTTTACTCCAAAAATGGTGAATCATCCCCGATGGTTGACATTATCATATTGAATCCTATTGGTTCTTATAAATTTGATTTTGGCTGTACATTTTTGTTTTGAGGCCCATTTTAGACCTTAAAATTTCTCTAATGACTATCTCAAACATTGAAGATCAAGTCAGGAAAACCCACAAATTGTTTCTTGACTCTCATGTGGAATGAAATATTAGAGACTAGATCCTAGACATTAGGAATTCAACCAACACCCAAGAATATTCCTAAATGCAAGTTTTCAACTTGTATTGGCATGTGAAAACCTTCATGGGGAGGGTTCTCACTAACAAAGCAGATACACAACAACACCTCATCATCTACATGGATAAAATTATGGAAAAAATATACAATTTGAATGTGAAATTAAATTTATTGATTAATAGAAGCATCAACCCCCCATCATTGACACCAATGGTGATCCTAAGTCCCCTGATCAGGAACACACCCCGCTACCATGAGAGTACTTAGGGCTTAGGATCTACTTAATATTTTTTCTTTTACCATCATATTTTATATTATTCTATGTAATTATATCTATGTGGCTCTTTCTCTATGCTTTATGCATATCAAAATATTAGGAATAATAGAGACAATCTAAAAAATTTGAGCATGTGCTAATGTTTTAGTTTCCCTAGCAACATACCATCATTTAAGACTATCTATATTGCAATTATGTGGTTTTTAAAGTAATATAATTTCCCTGATATTACACTGAAAAAAAATGAATATGTTTTACAAAATATTGATGATTTGAATAGTGGGTTTAGACACAAGATTTTTGCTTCCCAACTGACTAATATATGTGTAATAAGGGCATATAAATGAACTTCTATTTTCTTTGGAAGGGTGGAACAATATCCCTGATTCACACGTTAGTTCTTCATCAATGGCTTAGATTGAAAAGTGAAATGAACTTTCACTTTCAATTTGTACAATACCATGAGGGTTGGACCATGTACTCAACTACTCATGATTTATAACTAAGGGACACACATTGAAGGTGTACATATTAATCGTTTGTTTCCATTAGTCGCTCAACAAGGGAAACCCTAGAGTTAACATTTATCTCCATCATTAGACCAATTTTCCCTCAACTAATGATAGGTACTTGAAGGGAAAGCATTATGGAACCCTTATAATTATATGAGGTAATTCTTAAATGACAAAAACAACGTAAAATCTATGATATCAGAAAAATCAAAGTTAATTGGTTCTAAAATTAAATGGTTAAAGGTAAATTCACATGTAAAAATGAAAGTGAACCTTAATTAATCTTAAATTAAAAAAATTAGGGGCTTAACAAAAATGAAAAATAGTAGTAAATGAATATTATAGTTATGAGTCCCCAATCAGGGTGCGAACTTGAAGGATCGGGTCCTGTACACGCCACTCTATTTTGATGAATTTTGAAAGACATAAATATACAACCCTCCACATGCACTAGGCACATGGAGCAGAGGCCTCACACATGCATCCATATAATGCCAATAAGGAAGGTGGTAGAGAGATAATATTAGATAGGTTATCTGGCTTTCTTGTTGTTGAGGTAAGTTTGTCCCATGTCTGAAAAGGTAATTCAGGACGGGTTTGGTCTACGACAAGTTACGGCTTTGGTGAGGCGCTCCTCGTGGTCCTTCACGAGGTGTTGGTTAACTCATAGTCAGATTTGGTCACTTTTCTCGGGTATGTTATTTGTCTCAGTTCTTGTTACCCTGCTCCCATGCCTAGCTACTTAATGTTTCTTATTTCTTGGAGGACCAACTATATTTTTAAATGGAAGGTTTGGCAGAAGCACCACCGGGATCTTTGCATGGAAATTGAGGGTTTTTATGAGGGTTTATTTGTCTTTTGTACTCTTGTCTCTGTGTACTATAGTATTTTTTTGTCTCGCGTGGGCATTATCTGGGAAGGGATGATGTGTTATTCTTGTTCTTATTTCTCCCCTTGTCTTTGGCACAATGGATTTGGTTATTTTCAAACTATTTGTGTTATGGATCTAAGCTTACATGGTTCTAGAATGTGCGCGGCTCATTTCAAACCTCTACCCTATGCCATTCATGGCAAGGTCAGGAATTTGTTTTAGGGCTTTGGGAGTGGCTTAATTCTAGTTCATTGTATACAAGAGGGTAAGACGATGGTCTAATTATAGGTTCTGGCTCTCATACATTTGGTAGGTCTTCTCGTCTGGTGCATTCCTGGGAAGCATACAACTTTCAGGTGTAAGCTCACCTTGGGTATACTATCAAGGTCTGAGTCAGTTATTGCTATCATTTACAATCGCTCTTGAGCCATGGCCTCTAGTGGCTCTGGGAAGGGAAACCTTGCACAGGGTTCTTGTGGCCGTGTTAAGAAACAGGTGTCATCTCCTATGATTCATCAAACCAATTCTCAGACTAGTAAAGCTCATAGTAAAAAATCAACCTCACGTATCATAAAATAGGTTGCCATTGCTTATCACATGGGCATCTCTGCCTAAGTTCATTAACTTATAGTCGGGTGGGAAGAAGAACTCAATTAGCAAGTTGGTGTAATGGAAATTGACTTGGGAGACTAGCAGGCCCCAGTGTCTGACCCTAGTCACTCTTTTGGTCGATCTACTTAGTATAAGAAAATTTTCCATTTATATTAGATGATGAAGAAACTTCTAGCTACAACATTGGCACACATTCTTTCTGGTTCACCCTTTTCCTCTCAAGGGCTCCCTTATTACAACAAGGATCTACAACATATTCAATTTTAGCTCCAAATGTAGAATGGTCACCTTAGCCACATCGAGCAACATATTCCTTGCATCTCGCAAATTGAGCTTCTAGGCTTTAGTGTGAAGGATCCTGCTCCTATGGATTTAGCTGATGATTCGTATTTTGCTTGTTTAATCTATGTTTTGTATTTTATTATATGCAGCAGTTACAAACTTTCCAATATGTTTACAGTTATTTAGAGGATAGGAAGTATAAGGACACTCAAACTTATCTATCACGGCTTTATATACTTATGCCATTTTGTTTTTGTATGGCTTATCATGCAATTAGGTGGCCAAGAAATTTGGTTACCCTCTGGGTAGATTGAAGCCACCTAACCATTTGATTCTGGTTGTAACTTGTAATATTCCCAATTCCATCAGATAATTGGAATATTAGAGTTCTTAATTTTCATAATTAATTAAGTAAATAAGAGGGTGGAGGGGCCCACAAACCCCATAGATGAATAAAATCCACTTTTTATGTGTGTATGTGGATATTTCAGATCTAGATATACATTATGTAGTAGTGAAGCAGCTTCTTAAATGAAGGAAGAGTGGAGATGATGGATCTTAAATGTAAAATCATGAGGATCTTGGAGGAGGTCAACTAAGATCATAGTGCATTCAAAGTAAGATCATAAAGCACTTATGATGAGATATTGGAGGAATTGGTGCATCAAATGCACACATGATGGAGAGAGGGGGAATTAAATGCATACATGATGGAGATCATGGCGAGACAACACAATCTTCATGGAGACTAGTGGCCACATAGGCAACGTAGTTATGAGGTGGGCCTAGGCTATGGAAGGCTCATAATCTATATAATGAAGATGAAGGCATAATAGAAGGCAGGATTTAGATTATTATTTCTGATCTATTTAGATATATATTTTTCATTTGACATTTCTATGAACGCTTATGCTGTTTAGCTAAGTCCACAGTGCTCTTTAGCATAGGGTGTTTCTGAGTGGAAATCCCACCCTTAACCACAGGGGACTTTGAGTGCCTACTCTGGGAAGGTTTCTATTGAGCTATATTCATCATCAGGCATTGGTTCCATCTTTACCCACACTCTTATGTGCTTCCAGCTGCAAGAATAATGAAATTCATGTTCAAGGGTTTGAGAGGTGATGGTTGTTTCTAGCATTTCAGCTAAGAAACTGGTGGAGGATTCATCCTTTCACCTTGTGCTTCATGTTCAACCATTCAGGAGCAGCAGATCTATACCTGACATTCAGGCCATTGTATTTTAACTCCATGCAATAGTAGTCCCCTCAAGGATTGCGTAGTTCAGTCTTGTAGATCCGAAGGAGGAAGGAATTTTCGAGTATTTCAACTGGGAATACTATTAGGGACCATCTCCTTACTTTGAATTCACTGTTTCCACCATTGTTGAGCTGATTTAACATATCTAGCAGTAGTCTTGAGCCTCTCCCTCCTTGACAGCGTAGTTTCCTGAAGTTGTTGAGTATTCAGCAGCCACATTCACTGGAGGAAGGAGCAGCAATATCTTGAGATTTTAGCCCAAGGATCTAGTGAAGGAATCAGCCCTTCTTGCATAGATCTAATTGTACATCATATTGCGGCCATCTTTCATCATATTATGCTTCAGATATGCATACCCAGTAGTGTATATATGCAAGCCCTAAGAGGGTGATTTTCTTATATAGGTAGATCTGGAAAATCCTTTCTGGGTTATCTTGGCGATTCATCATAGGGCCTGGATCTAAATTTTCAGCATCATTGGAGATCCCAAACTACCTAGATCTACATTTTACATTTTTATGGCAGTTGCAGCAGGGACAGCGCATTTTTCCTTCCAACAGTCCAACAATTATGCAGACCCTCTTGTGGGGTCATTTCAAGGTCATTCTAGGCCATCTCTTTGGCTTGAGTGTCTCATATTTTGAGCATTGTTGTATTTTTTATCCACCTCCCATATAATAAAATGGCTCAGTTATTTTGTATATTTGTATGGTGTACTTAGATTAATTGTTTACTTTGCTACATTTCATCTATTGTGTTTTAGAATTACTGCATTCCACCTTTTGGGATATTGCAGTGGTATCAGAGCATGATATTTGGCTCATCTTGTGGACACTTCATATTTTGATGCCTTCATCTTTTGCATCAAAAGAAGAAGCAGATAGTAGAGATCTACCATGAAGGAGGATTGTAGTTTTTCCACTCTTCTCTTTAGAACTTTACAATATCTCTCCAAGGAGGTCAATCAAATTAAGAGAGAAAGGCAAATGAAGGATCCAAGAAGAAGATTGATGAGGAAGGTCCAAGCACTTCCTATCAGCATGAGAAGCAACCAGAGAAGAAAAGAGCTTCAGATCATTCTACTAGATCCACTTTTTTTATAAGAGAGAGGATTGGTGTGAATATGAAGGAGACTTGGGGCATGAGACCCTAAGTAAATATCTATCTGAGTACAAAGCACATCCTAGAGCTTTGAAGGAGAATCTCTCTCTCCAAAAATTCTTGCAACTCAAAGAAGAAAGAAGTTCCCGAAGCACCATTAGAAGAAAGAGGTATAGATTCTTCTTGCCTACATTTGATGGATCTTCCACACATTAGGGAAATTTTGAGGTCTAAAATGGGCCTCTTAAGAAAAATGTACAACCAAAATAAACTTTATAAGAACCAATAAGATTCAAGATGATGATGCCAACCATTGGGGATGATTCACCAGTTTTAAGTAAAAGGGTACAAAGATCAAAAAATAATAAAATAATAAAACTATTTTTTCAACTCATATTTTCAACTTATCTCCCAATTTTTTTACTTAAATTTCGAGCGAGAGTACTCGTTGGATGAAAAATTTAATTCCTCATCCAATGTGAACCCATGTTGCATACTTTTTATGGACCCTACTACACGAAAAATGAGAAATACATGAAAAAACGTGATTACAATCACGTTTTTAACGTTTTTTATGTATTTCTCATTTTTCGTGTAGTAGGATCCATCAAAAGTATGCGGCATGGGTACTCCTTGGATGAGGAATTAATTTTTTCATCCAACGAGTACTGCCCGAAATTTGAGTAAAAACTTTGGGAGATAAGTTGAAAATACGAGTTAAAAAGGTAGTTTTTTTTTTCCCTACTAAACTTTGATGATGTAATCAAATCTTATTTTATTATTTCCACTATTCTTTTATAAATTCCTTATGAGGCCCATTTTATACTTCAAAATTCCCCTAATGAGCACATTCAGAGCTTCAAGGGATGAATTAGCTACATTCTTCCAGCTATATCCAATAGCAGAAAGAGAGGTTGTGGAGATTGCAGCGCTACACCTAGAAGGTGAAGCAAGAGATTGGTGGTTCAATCACCTGTCACACATGAGAGTGTATGCTTATGAAAATTTTATTCTAGGAGTGAATAATAAGTTTTGTAGAAAGAAACTGGAAACATCTCACATAGTGACATCTCCTATCATTGAGGAGATAGTGCATGAAGAGCCCAAGGAAGATGTCCTCATTATCACTCAAGAGGAGGAGCCTCTCCCACCACCCCCAGCTGCAGATGTACTTACATCGGGAGGAGGATCACTTGCATATTTGCAAGATGGTCTTGAGTTCTTGACATTTGGAGCCCTATGCATGATTCATGAGATGCATAAGGAGGAGGCAGATACCAGCGCTAGTACAATTGTAGAAGAGAAGCCATCATCATTACCAACAGTTGGAGAGACTATTTCACTTGTTGGAGGAATTCTTGTAGATGTGAAAGATGTTCTAGAGATTCAGCTTATCCAAGGTTTGCACATACTTTCATCTCATATTATTTTAGTACCTCATATTGAGATACGTGATACCATGCCATCATGGCAAATGCATAACCAAGGATTAGAGCACCTTGCTAATTTGGAGCAGCAAATTATCACTGCAAAAAGGACCCTTGATTTGATCAAGGAGAAGATGTATTGATATCCCATTTTTTCATGGTTGAGCTACACCCAACACTTTTTGTTGAAGTGTGGAGTTGCAGAATATGGGAAGAGCACAGTCCTATTCAGTACAGTGTCAAACTATGAGTTTATTATCGCATGTGGCCATGAGATAGCACATGTATCACCATGTAGATCTACAACATTGTCACTTAGCAGCAGTGATGATGAGGGGGGCCCATTATTCTTGGAGCATTCTGAAGGTAGCTTCACTCATGAATCATTGGAGGGACAGATGATAGATGGTAGACATCTTGTGATGGACAGTACTTTCCATTGTCAAGATGAAGTTTTCTTGATGAGCTCCTCACAGCTCAAAGAGGAGATTCTACTTGCAGCATGTATGGAGCCTTATGGGTTCCAATGGGCCATTGATGAGAGGATCTCATGGAGAGACCTCAATGGAGGTGCACTTCAACATTTCATGGAGTGCAAAGCTACTTAGATGGAGGATGTTGGTATTATACATTGGGAGGATACCAAGATTGAGCTTGGCATGATTCATCATCCACATTGGGATGAATGGATCTGGATGAGGAGTAAGAGGTTGCCTACCTTCCTGCAGATCTATGACATTGGGCAACAAGAAGCATGGTTGCACTGGTTGCTTTTGGGTGAGTATGGATACTACCCAAAATATCACATTTCCAGGATCCATTCCATATATATAACTGATGACATGCAACAACAGGAGGCATGGTTTCACTGGTTGTTGATGAGATAGTTTGGACATCTCATGATATATCTTATGTCCATATATTTTCTCTTGCTTAGGATATGTCTCATTTCTTTACATTTATTTCTGTTTGGGATGTATCTCATGTTCATGTATGTATTTGGGTTTGGGACAAAGCATAACTCTCACATGATGTGGCATAGGGGAGTTTATTTGTATTTTTCTGATGATACATTACACATGTACATTAGTATGTTGTTTCTCCATGACTTGCATCATGATGATGTAAGGAGGCAGCAAGAATCCTTGTTTATTTGGTTACTATTGGGAGAGTATGGGTTGATTTCTCCCCATACATTACATGACATTGATGGAGGATGGCAACAAGAGGCCTTACAATTTTGGCTTCCGTTAGGAAACTATGGTCATTGTACTTGGTATAATGATGATGTGATGGGGCAGCAATATGCCTTACTACGGTGGCTTCTCTTGAGAGAATATGGCCACTACATTTGGTACAATGATGATGTGGTATGGCAACAAGAGGCATTGTTTCAGTGGCTTCTTTTGAGAGAGTATGGCTCTCACATTTATATTGATGTTGATTTGTCATGGCAGCAAGAAGCATTTATGTGGTTGCTTCTATTGAGAGAGTATGGCTCTTTTACTTTTTTCATGATGATCTAGCATGACAGCAGAAGGCTCTGTTGCAGTGGTTGTTATTGGAAGAATATGGTTTGACATTGTTCATGTTTATCCATATATCTCTACTTCTTTTTCTTCACCATGTTGATGTTATGTTTGGATCCTACATGGCCAATAGGGCTAATGATGAGAGCATTGATAGATGCAATCTACTCTATGTATCATGGGTTGGAGAGATAGTTCATGAGTTGGGACTTTCCACTTTGGGAATGGACCACTTCATTTCATGTATCTCAGGTATAAAGGACATATTTGGACATCATATGGTTGCCACTTGGAGATTCATTAATGAGGATGGGTGTCTAACTTTTCAGTTGGAGGCCATTATAGACATTCTAGAGAGGAATATTTGGAGATGGACATGCATGACACATTGTGACATATGTGAAGGCCTTCCATATGAGGATGCCATTTGGAGGGAGGATGTTTGTTGTAGCATCCACTTTTACAGTTGCTTGAGGACAAGCAACATTTTGGCGCGGAGGACTGTAGCATTCTCAATTTTCCATCAGATAATTGGAATATTAGAGTTCTTAATTTTCATAATTAATTAAGTAAATAAGAGGGTGGAGGGACTCACAAACCACATACATGAATAAAATCCACTTTTGATGTGTTTATGTGGATATTTCAGATCTAGATATACATTATGGAGTAGTGGAGCAGCTTCTTAAATGAAGGAAGAGTGGAGATCATGGATCTTAAATGTAAAATCACGAGGATACTGGAGGAGGTCAACTAAGATCATAGTGCATTCAAATTAAGATAATAAATCACTTATGATGAGATAGTGGAGGAAGTGGTGCATCTAATGTAAACATGATGGAGAGAGGGGGAATTAAATGCAGACATGGTGGAGATCATGAAGAGACAACGCAATATTCATGGAGACTAGTGGCCACATAGGCAGCGCAGTTATGAGGTGGGCCTAGGATATGGAAGGCTCATAATCTATATAATGAAGATGAAGGCACAATAGAAGGAAGGCTTTAGATTATTATTTCTGATCGGTTTAGATCTAGATTTGTCATTTGACATTTTTATGCACGCTTATGCTGTTTAGCTAAGTCTGCAGTGTTGTTTAGCATAGGGTGTTTCTGAGTGGAAATCCCACCCTTACCCACGAGGGACTTTGAGTGCCTAATTTGGGAAGGTTTCTATTGAGCTATATTCATCATCAGGCATTGGTGCCATCTTTAGCCACACTCGTATGTGCTTCCAGTTGTAGGAATAACGCAATTCTTGTTCAAGGGCTTGAGAGCTGGTGGTTGTTTCTATCATTTCAGCTAGGAATCCGGTGGAGGATTCATCCTTTCACCTTCTGCTTCATGTTCATCCTTTCAGGAGCAACATATCTATACCCGAAATTCAAGCCATTGTATTTTACCTCCATGCAATAGCAATCCCCTCAAGGATTGCACAGTTCAGTCTTGTAGATCCGAAGGAGGAAGGAAGTTTCCAGTGTTTCAGCTGGAAATCCTATGAGGGACCATCTCCTCACTTTTTATTCACTGTTTCTACCATTGTTGAGCTGATTTGACATATCTAGCAGTAGGCGTGAGCCTCTCCCTCCTTGACAGCGCAGTTTTCTGAAGCTATTGAGTATTTTGCAGCCACATTCAATGGAGGAGGAAGGAGAAGCTATATATTAATCTTTTAGCCCATGGATCTAGTTAAGGGCTCAGCCCTTCTTGCATAGATATGATTGTACATCATATTGCAGCCATCTTTCATCAAATTATGCTTCTGATCTGCATACCCAGCAGTGTATATGTGCAAGCCCTAAGAAGGTGATTTTCTTATATTGATAGATCTGGAAAATCCTTTATGGTTTATCTTGGGGATTCATCATAGAGCCCGAATCTAAAGTTTCAGCATCATTGGAGCTCCCAAACTGCCTAGATCTACATTTTACATTTTGGTGACGATTGCAATCCTAGAAGTTGCAGCAGGGACATCACAATTTTCCTTCCAGCAATCCAGCAGTTACACAATCCCTCTTGTGGAGTCATTTTAGGGTCATTCTAGGCCATCTCTTTGGCTTGAGTGTCTCATATTTTGAGCATTCTTGTACTGTTTATCCACCTCACATATAATAAAATGGCTCAGCTATTCTATATATTTGTATGGTGTATTTAGATTAATTGTTTACTTTGTTGCAGTTCATCTATTGTGTTTTATTATTACTGCATTCTCCCTTTTGGGATATTACATAACTTGCCCTTTTTGAAAGATAATGAATACAAAGGTCCTACCAAGCTTTTTAAAAAAATATTATACTTAAGAGAACTTAAAAGACTTGGAATAAATCATTTAAGTGCTCCAGCAAGTATATAAAAAATATGAAATACATGTCATGTAATTAAAAAGTAATAAAACTCTTAAAATCCATTTTAACACTTAAAATATAAGTGTGCATAAAATTAATATAATATAATTAATTAGAAAAACATTATTTTTATGAGAAATTTCCATGATGGAGAGGACATAGCACTAGAATCTCAACCAAAATTTGAATTTTCAATAAAAAGAAGGGAAGTGAGAAACATAAAATGACACAGATAGTTAACTAAAGTTTGAAAACTAATGAGCACCAAAATAGGAAAAGTGAAATGAGATCACGGGAAAAATAAAATATATTTTAGGAAACTTTTTATGGGTGAGAGAAAAGAATTTTTTAAATAAATTAATAAAATAAATTTCATGAGCACATGGATAAAATCTTAACACACAGGTAGGTAAATAGTAAGGAATTTTGAAAACAACAAACTGTTAATTTTGCAAAGAAAGACATCGAACTATCAAACACATCACTAAAATAGGACTAAACTAAGAGGAATAAATATCGTTCACCCAAATTATTATTTTTTCAGAAGAAAAAAACGATGTTTTATATATTGATATAAAGCAGTACATGATCAACATTGTTCTCAGCTGAGTTAAAACTCAGCGAGGAATCCAGCAAATCGCCCTAATAAGCAAGCTCAGATGGTTGAGCAATGATAAAGGATTTAAGGGCAGCCACATAGATAGGGGCAGATTAACCCCAGTACTGATAAAAACTTGTAAAAGAACAAAAATGGAGATTGTGATAGATGTTATTGATACAAATTATCTCCATAGAATGAAACAGCGTTGTATGAAAACAACATTGAAAGAAAAAATGCTCGCTTGGTTCGAAAGGCTATCTACAAGTAATAGGCAGAGGTAGATCCGGAATGAAAAGAGAAGAACCAGGAAAGCTTCGAAGGATCCTTCAGATTATGGATATACTCACTCGCCTGAATGTGGACCTTCATGCATACCTGTAGATTAGTGTCAGCGCTCGCCTGAAGGAAGTAGATAACCGGCTCGCCTGATGTGAAGAGGAAATCCGGCTCGCCTGATTAAAACATAAACACGCTCGCTTGATGTAGCTGATTGTGACAAACCATGCCTTTGAAAACAAAAAAGAGTAGGCCAGTATACCGAGTGCAGAAAACCCTGTGATAATAGATGCTTGGCCAAAATATACTGGAGAATAATATGCATCGAGATAAAAACCCTGTAGCGTAGCAAAAGATGATGAACCAGAAGCAAAAAGAAGCCAAAATAGTCTGAAATCTAGGGTGGTTATGGAATAGGAATAGATTGCTCCGCAATCATGGTTCCATCAGCAAAATGAGTAAGATACATGAGACCGAATTCGTCAGCAAGACCCAATTTTGATAATCTGTCCGCCCTAGTATTATTTTCCCGGAAAATGTGTTTAATAATAGGGCGGCGTAGCCTATTCCAGAAACTGAGAATTCGGTCCTTCCACCCCGACAATAGCTGATTATACATCTGGAAACCTTTGTTAATCCATCCAATGATTAGTTGGGAGTCACCAAAGATACTCCGCAGCTGAATTTGAAAATCAATGGCAATGAAAAGGCCCCCCCATAGAGCCAATATTTCCGCTTTGTTATTGGTACCAGGCCCGCCATTCCAATGGATGAGAATGCGCTCCTTGTCAGAGATTTTGATCCATGCACCGCATCCGGTGGATCCATCAACCGCAGCGCCATCGAAATACAGGGCAGGAAGGGAAATATCATGGGGCCTAATACGTCGTGAAGCATCAACAACAGTAAGTGCCGGGGGTGGGCAATCTTCCATCCAGGATTTAATGGTCAAATAGACATTCTGGAAGTGGAAGGGCTTCTGTTCAAATATCACCAGGTTCCGTGCTTTCCAGACCTCCCAGACCAAGTAGAAAGGCAAAGATTTGAAGTAACTATTGTGCTGATCCCATTCACATGCAGCAGAGATAAAATCACTAGGACTCCAAGAAGGATCCAATAAAAAGGAACTGAAAAGCTTCCATAATTGAGTGACTATGGGGCATTCAAAAAAAAGATGGGCAATCGACTCCGATTCAGAGTGACAGAGTACACACCAGCTCGGACCCTGGAATCCTCGCTTGATAAGATTGTCCCATGTTAGGATTTTACCTCGCCAAACTAACCATCCGAAGAGCACAATTTTCGTAGGGATCTTTCTTTTCCAATAGGCGAGGAAAATGGGCGGATCCGGAGCCTAAAGCGAAGAGTGAGTAATGTCCTGATAAATCTCTTTGACAATGACGTTGCCATCCCTGAGAGGACCATTCCATACAAGATAATCACCACCCTGCGCATAACACAGGCCTGCAGAACGAAGTGAATTACGAATTGATTCCCATTCCGCAGCGTCCGGCCCCTGAAGTTGCAGAATGTTTGAGGTTTTAAAAATGGGGGCGCAATGAGACCAGTAGTGTATCAGCTGAGAAAAATAGAGGATCCCGCGAGTGGTAAAGGTGTGCAGTAGGTGGAATGATATATTAGATTGAATAAGCGGAGGAAGAAAGTTCAATGCCCCGATGGGGATTCTGCTACCATCCCGGAACTTCCATCCTATCCTTGGCCGAATAATAGGAATAATCGCTTTGAAACTCCTCCATATGCAAGAAATAACAGAGGGAAAAGAAAAACCATTACTGTTAATCATCTGCAATGCATCCCCTTCGTAATACTTGATCCTGTTGATGTCGTTCCAGATCCCCGTGCTATGAATCACTCGCCAAAATGATTTGATGAGAAGAGCATGGTTAAATCTTCGTGTACAAAGGACGCCCCATCCATCCATGTCCTTCGGAGTGCAAATCACATCTAATCGGCAGAGTGGAAATTTGTTAGACAGATTTTCCCCTCCCCATATGAAATGGGAAATGATGTCGTTGATCTTGGCGATGACCCCCGCCGGGAGGAGTAGTAAATGAGCCCAAAATACGATCGTTCACCCAAATTATGGATGGTTATCGTAATGCAAAGATTTATTTTAATCGAATTAGTTGAGAATTATTGAGAGTTTGGTGAGTAAATAATTTTATAGTGTGGAAACCTATTGACCTTGGCTAAGCTCTCTCTACTTTTTTTTTAGTTCATCCATTTTTTGATATAGCCATTTCAACCTTCAACCTGGTGGTCCACAAAAGAGAGAGTTCCTAAGGAGTAGGAAAACTCGTTCACTAATGAGTTAGCGATGTCTGGATAAGTTTCCATAAATTAGAAAAAATTAAGAGTCTATCAACACTAACAAAAGACGTTCCATAATCAAGTATTATGAAAAAATATTCGCTTTTCAAGCCCATGTTAATTAATAACTATATTATGCATGCAAGCTTCTTCATATTTAAATTATTTTTTTTGTGATTTTAAAATTGGAAATTTATATATGATCAACCTAAGACAATGTGGTTTTGTATACATGTATTATAATTTATTTTTTGATATTGAGTGAAAGAAAGCTTTAGATTATTTACATAAGCATGCATTATTTACATAAAATGCATGGGTTTGTAAATTTCCTCTCTGATTCAATGTAGTATGCAATCTATTGTTAGTTCCTCACTTTAAATAACCTATCATTGACATTATTTTAATCCTAAGATGGTATTATGATATACACATATTATTTGAGGACATTAGATTTGATGATCTAGCTATTACTATTTCATGTGATGATGACCTATGATATAGTTTTTCCAATTTCAATAGAATATGTCGATAGTTAGGGTATATGTGGTTATTGATGACTTCAATGGTGTAATATCATGTTTATATGTGTTTTTTGTTTGTGTGTATTATATTCTTTCCACGAACAGTAGCACGTGCACGGCCCGGGGGGGGTGTTCATAGGGGGGGTGATAGCCTCCTCCTGTTCGTTGCGCCGGGTGCAGCGAAGGGGTCACAGGGGGGCGATAACCCCCCCTATCCAGGGGTTTGCAGGGGGTGAGTAGCCCCCTGCATGGGGTTCGAGGCAGCGCCCCAGGAAAAAAAAAATTGGACCCTATTTTAGGTGGGCGCACCCACCTATGGTTTTGTGCATGGGTTTGCACATGGTTTTAGGGCATGATGGTTTTTTTCCCCTGGTATTTTGTAGATCTGGTCAAGGGAACTATGGTTATGTTCTAATACAAGGTTAATGGATTGGGGTTTATGAATGCTTCGATATATATATATATATTTTTTTGTAACACTAAAAGAAATATAATGGAAAATCAAGCTGGCAGTCCCGATTTGGGATCCAGGGGAAAAATCTGTGTATATATGTTTTATGTTTTATGCTCTCACTATTGTTTATTTTCTATTTTTAAGAATTTTTTTACAGATAATTTATGTGCAGGGTTAAAACCTACATTTTTTACTGTTATTATGACCATATATTACTGACATTTTTTTGAGTGTGGCTGGAAATCACCTTGGCACACATAAGCATGATGAGTCAGAAAATTCTAGTTTGGGTTGACCACTTAGTATTGTTGATGTTATAATTTAATTTGTAAATATTATATAATTGTATGGTTTATGATGGCATGTTAATGTTATTATATGTTATGTTATTGGATGAATGTAAAACATGGGTGATGCAGTTGTACAAAGCATATTGAATATTTATGGGAAGGTGGGATAGCGTCCATTCCACTCTCTAGCACTCCTACCAAGATTTGGGATGGAAAGTGTTGGGACAAATTATCTTCAATATTCACAAAGTCATGAGGGTGGACGATGCATTTGGTTAGTGATAAGGATTTAATAAGGGGCATGCATTGAGGTAGAATCCTAGATCCTCGGTATAGTTTTTCATAAAATAGAGGATGACTTAAGAGTTAAAAGTGGCCTCCATCACCTTTCCCATGTTCCTCTCTTTCAGCCACACATGTATGAAGTGTAAGTGATGGTGCACCCTTAAAACTTCATGATGAAGTTATTAAAGGGAACAACCAAGTTTGAACCCTTGACATTAGGAAATTGAAGGATATTAATGTTCATATTCATGAATTAAAAACATTAAAAAAAAGTAAGACAAATAAGAGATATAGTTAGCTTACATCTTAATAAAAAAGTTAACGTTTGGGAGGTGGGGAAATAAGGTTATACTTCTAGCTTGCTAAAATTAAAAGAAAATGAAATTTACCTCTAATTACCCTCACACTTAAGGAAAATATATATGATAAAAAAAGTGTTAGAACATGAAAAATATCCTTAAATATATGGAGAAATGAAATTGGAAACTGGGGCGCAATAGATGGGTGATACATATTTACAATGAGAAAGGGGAAGTGTGCATAAAATTAAAAAGAACCAATTTAAAATTTGGGAAAAATAAAATTATGAGATAATTTCCATGTGATGAAAGCATAAACTAAAAATATTAATTTGAAAAAATGTAGGGGTTAGTGTTGGTGTGTGGGATTTTGACAGACCCGACATTTTTCTTGCAGCCGCCACCAAAATTCTGCTCAGTATTGGCCCTTTCAGCAACACCCACATAGTGGGTGAAGTCTCACCCGAGATGCTAATGGGTCACTGTCGGAACTGGGTTTCTGCAGTATGATATGACTATCTATAACTTACGACACTAGACTCCCACCATATGGACACTTCATCATCCTCCTATAATTGTGCACCACGGAGGGCTTTCGATCCCCTCGGTTCATGAGTTAGCGCATAGGCCACAAATGAAAATGTGTGGAGGGTTAAAATGACTTAAACCTTCAGCTATTAAGGATGACATTAACAATATTAGACATTGTTCTTTACAAGGATGCCATAATATCTAAAGGCATTATCAAGCTTACAAATAACCAAGCCATTCAAAACATTCATGAATATTTAGAGTTGCAAAAAATCATTAAACACATAATATCCTAATATACCATAAACAAAATAATACATTCAGACAATAAATTAGATCATGAGGAGCAACCCAATCACCAATCAAATAATATCATTATATATAAGAAAAAGGCATCATGCGCAATAATTACACCAATAGGCTCACCAACCTTTAAGCTCGGCACAACGTGTCAAATAGGAAAAACATCTATACTATGGAACCAAATATATATATATATATATATATATATATATATATATATATATATATATATATATGGACTTGACATCAGGGTTGCAGAGAAACTACATACTCAACCATTCAAACCTACGACTATAGACAAATAAATAATAAGCAAAGTAATATAATAGTCTTCTCCTTCAACAGCCAATGACTTGATGTATCCTTTACTAAGCATGGTTCTTTGTTTCACCTTATAACCTTTGATCTGTCTCATTCCTTACCTTTTCTATCCTCCTAGAGGCTCCTCAAATCTTCTTATCTCTCTATTCTATTGTTCTAGTTGTCCTTAATATCGTTAAGATAATTATTGATCCATCCCCTAATTTGGAACATGAGTGCTAACCTCCTTTTGAAATATCTCTCACATGGTTACTCCACTCTGCCAACCCTCCATTACCTACAAAATATCTCTAACTTCTCCCCTACCACTGAATCCCTTACCTGCTTCACAACTACTGCAAAATATTAACCGCTTATTCTTTCTCTCATGTGTCCCTTCTCTTTGAACACCGCCATCTCCTTCTTGTGTGGCGTCCCCTATTTCGCACCTCTCCTCTTGCACCAACCCCTCTCTATGCATCACTCGAACCTTCTATGCTCCTGAATCCTCCTACGTGGTCCTTTACTTAACAAAATTTAACAAAACAAAATTTGGGCTCCAAAAAGCCCCCAACACAAAACTATGGCTCATCTTGATCCACTTATTCCTCCTTTTATCCCCGTGGATCTTGTAACCTTTATTCTTATTTAGGTTTATTCAAGCTTCTTGTATAGTAGCTTATTTATTATAAAGGTATTCAGGTGGTTTGGTTATCTTCAAAATTTGGAACTGGATAAGAGGAGAATATCACACTCCATCTCCCCACGATATTTCTCTTAGAAAGAGAATCCTTCCCACCACTATTACTCTAGGGTCGATTTATATGTCTATACCTAAACATTTTTCCTTTATTGTTTCTCTACCTACTCCTTCCTCTGGAAAACAGTAACTATATTTTGGCCTTCTAGGCTTCTCCATGGTACCATGTGAGTTTCCTTAATGGGGAGGTTCATCCTTTTTCAACCAAACGCCACGCACCCTAAAGGAAATCACAACTCCTTCCTGCTAGAGTAGTTTTTCTTCCCCATGTGTCCTTGTGCCACCCCATCATGCAAAAAGACATGCTCTTGTTCATTTTCTACAACCCCTCAAGTGGGGACTACCCCGACATTGATCTAATGAGTTATACTTGCAAAGCCTTCCCAAAATTAGTATTTGGATAAAGTAACTAGTAGAGCTACATTGAAATGTGAAAACCATTCTTGTGATCGGAGGGGGGCCTCCCTTGTCTGGGCCTCCTGGTGTAACTTAACCACCTCCATGGATGAAACCTCAAATTATCACTTTTCCATCCTAGGTTCTCTCAACACAATTTCCTCTTTCATATCCATGCCACCTTACCACTATCAATGACTAGGAAACCTCCTCTCATCATTTCCTTAATATTTCTCATTATTCCTTCAACTCCCTCTATGAGTCAAATTATATCCCTCCTTCTTTACACTAACCATGCACTACTCTACTTTCAATCATGAAATATCCTTGTTTCCTCTAACCTTTGTTTTTCTAATGTATCATCTCAAAAAATCATTTATTCCTTATTCATCTCAGTTTGGGTAGTATTTTATAGAAATTCACACCCTGCTACTCTCTCTCAGCTAATTATGACATTGATTCGACTATTATGATTTACTGATCCAAATAATTGTATCTCTACATAGGCCTAGTGCAAAATATTCCTTTGGTTCAGCTCGATAAGATGGTTTACACGTGCAATATTTCACATCCAATCTAATTCCAGGTTATTTTATTCCTTTCACCTCACTACTATCCTCATTTAGTCCCATCACCCTGTTATCCATTCCTCAAGTTGATAACTTGTGTGCTTCCTCCTGCAACCCACATCAGATTTGGAAGCCCACCCAACCATTTTCTCTCACATCAGCTGGGATTACCATACTATGGATAATCATTTATATGTACTTCTTCTGTTGTGATTTTGGCCTCCACCTGAACTTTTGAGCTCCCACATACTAGAGTACGTTGTCGTTGGTGCATCTGAACTCCCAGAATATGATTTTCGATGCCATTTTAATTTTTTTCACTTGATTTTTCCTTGGTGAGCATGCCCCCAACACTACATGTTATTTATATTAACACTACACTTATGCCAAATCTAATATACATCCTCTCAAAAGTTCCTATTACTAATTTCAAAGTAACCAGCTATCTACTAACGCAAACTTAGTCTTAACTTATGTAAACCAGACATTTATTTATATACATAGGGGTATCAGTCCTTGTCTGAGTTAGTTATCTTCTACAAGGTGGCACAATCTATGGTTTTTCTCACCTTATTATTAAACACAACCACCAAACTCATCCATTTAGGTTCATTCATAGTTTCAATAATCTGTTTCATTTCCTTAACCATGCCGAGGAATAGATCGTGATATTCATGTAATAATTTTTTAACCTTCTCCATTGTCTCTTCTTCCCAGTAGTCCCCAGTTGCTACCATCTTGGGACTCTCCTTTGTCCCAACGTTCACCTTCCAGGTTCAGATAGGCTATCAATATTCGGAAAATTACAATGGTGACCCATTTACTATGTCTTCCCCTTCAACCTATGGAATTTGAATATTTTGGGGATCATACTCATCTTTTCCCTGTTTTGGCATATTATAAAATTCTAGGAACTCTTGCACCTGTTAGATATGTTTATGCACAAAACACGGTGGTTTTCTCTCCATCACTATTGATTCCCTCACAACAAATATCGTATGTCGCAACACGTTCAATGCCTCATTAATTGTTGGATCCTCTACTTCAAAGCTAAATGTGGCCTTGAAATTTTGTGCCATGTCATTCTGGTCCTATGTTCCTCTGCACACTTCCAGTTCAATGTACCAACGAGCAGGAATAATGTCCAATGCATGTATGAATCAATGCACCCACTCTTGTTGTGGTACCCATCATTTTGTCCAAGATGTAACACACTTCTTCAGGTGCATTCTGGGGCACTCCTTGCCTAAATACTTTTCCCCAGTGACCCCAGAGCTGGTCCCGAATCTAATCCTTATTAGTTTCTTACATTTTTTCCATCTTTCAATTGTTTCACTATGCGCAGACCACAATATAGTTGTGATTTTTTGCAATGCAACGTTCAGTGTCGAAATCCTATGACACATTGGTATTTGGTATTCAAGCTCCTATAAAAAAATATCTACCTCAGACAATAGTTGAGGAAAAGTGGATTGTGTACCTCAATTCCTATCCAATTCACCATTCTAGTGATATGTGTGCACCTATTTGTACTAACCCCATGCAACCAGTTATACTAATTCTCCAGTGCTTCCACTGAATCTGAGGTGCAGGATCCAATGTTGTGCCAACTTAGCACTTCATCCACCATGGAGTTCACATAGTCTTCTTGTCGAGTTGTGAGATTATAGATGTTTTCCAACTCCTCTAGACTGAGCTCACCTTTGACTGGATCAACATATCGTTCTCCTTCGCGTAGATCCAATAGTGCTATCACTCGAACATCTCTACCCTCAAAGATCATTTTTTTCTTTAAAATAATGATTACCTAATTATCAAATCCAACTTAATCCCTAATAAAGCAAGTTAGGGATATTTTTCATCCATGATATCGATGACCTCAAAATCGACAATGCTTGACACCCCGTCGATGTCCACTGGCACTCCTTTCAGTCGTCCAATAGGAAATATATGATGCTATTTTTCCAACCTGAGTTGAAATAGAGACCAAGTCAAATTTTATTTTCCCATCATCTCCCACCTGCTCTCCAGTAAAATATTAACATTTGACCATGGGTCGAGTATGATTTTTTCCATCTCATACTCCCCAATCTATGCACCGAATCATAATTATTTGTTGGTTATCTTCCTACAAGCCACTTGGTTTACTGCGCACGGTAGAGATTGTGCAATGGTCACTTCAATTATGTTTGTACACTGGTCCACCATCTTTCTAAATGATTATAGAACCTAGGTGTTATTTACCAACTCTAAACTCTGCAGTAGGTTTTGAACTTGATTTGTTGTTGTCGTTTGCTCTCTACCTATGGTGTCATCGTATATCACCAACATGGACACTTTGCACATTTCCTTCGACGTGTCCCATTCCACCATGATCATCTCTCGTTGTGCCTGCTTGTACATCACCTTCTCCTGAACATGATAAAACTTCAGAGGAGGTCCAGGTTCTCTTGTCACCCACTACAGTTGTGATGTCCTTAACTTCATAGCATCTGCCCCTTTCCTGACACTTCCTTGAGTCACCACCAACCCATTTTTTGGTTCTATGGGGTTCAACAGCTATCATTTTAACGTTAGGTCCCTTCTTATCCTGCCTCTTTGCAACCAACTATGGAAAATTCTCAGTCGAGTGTTCTAATGCATTGTATTTAGTACAAGTGTAGCATGGGTTAGTGTAGTCCCATGCAAGATGTCCCTATTGTCTACAATTATACCAAACTATTGTACCCTGACAAGTTAAATTCTCCTCTTCCTCAACCCTATCCTCCAAATGCTCTAGTTTTCGTTCCCTGTCCTCGCCCTTGTTGATCATATCGTCCAACCTAGTTATACCCTGGTTGGTTGAAGCCAACTAATGTGGCTTTAGTCCCTTCAGGCCCTTTCACCCAAAATGATTCAAAGGTGTGCTCACACATTTACTCCAATGCATGGAAGTGTTGGATATCATGCCCTAGTAATTTTTAAAAGTCACAAAATAGATTGTGGGTCATGGCTTCTTATTTATGCATCATTGGGTATCTCGCTAGTATATGGCCCCACAATCGACATATATCACACCATATTTCTTTGCCCTGCGCAAGTGGATTCGCTGCACCAGTCGCCATATAGTCTGTTAGTAACTTACATTCATTTCTATGGTGGCCGGGTAGGTTCGATAGATGGTACACCATACCTCTTCCCACTTTTCCTTCCCCTTAGTCATATCATGAAGCTGAAAGGTCAACGTATCTAGTTGTGACTACACTACGTCATGCCATTGTTTTTTCCACCTCTTGTCGACAAAGCCTCCAGTTTTAGCGCAAGTTATAAAGCCTTAGACCATGTACCTATCTGATGTTGTGTCAATGGTATCCTGAAATGCAGCAGAAATACAAAAATAAATCATTCTTTATGTTATGTGTCTAGAATCTTGAACGTCAATATTTCCTTCAAAACCTTGAATCGTTGGTCAAAGTCTCACACTGACTTGTTTGGGCCTTGCTTCATTTCCTTCAATTCTATAATACACTAGGAATATGATTTCGACTTCTGGAATTCCATTATCAAAACCTATTTAATCTCATTTAGAGTCATGTTTTTTCTAGCTAGATTCATGCTTTTGAACTTCATATACCACATCAATCTGTGGTCCCTAGAAGTTGCTTCCAAGTTCGCAATCTTTGTGGCCTTTTCTTGGACCTACTTAGCTATCTACATAGCCTCGCACACAAATAAATGTTGTTTTGTGTCCTCTTTCCCAAATCCATAAACATTGGCATTATAAGATCCACACCCACCATTTTCCTTTGCACGATACATCCATATGAAGTACTTCCACCTACACTTGTTGAACTACTAGAAAACTATGTGCTCAGTTGCGCACTACTCTAAACTTAAGCACTTTATGTCGATCCTCCTACAGTCTGACCAATCCAACTGCTACTATTATTTCCTTCTCCTTAACTAAAAATACCTTCTACGCTAGTCATATCAGTGTCTTGATATATTACCTCTTAGTTCGTAGAAGCGCACAGGGTTGTCGCCTCGAAACTAGGCATAGTCTGATTTAGTTGTTCCATTTCCAAAGATTTTGGACTACATGGATTAACTACTTTCCTCCCTCTTCCTATGTGCACAATGTACCTAACTGCATTTATCTATAGTAACTCTAGTCACTAACACTACTCCTCATATTTCAGTGGCCTCTCCTATCCCCTCTTTCTGGGATTTTCCTCTCGTCAGGCATCAACATTGACTGACTTACACCTGTATCACCCCATTGTAACCGCCTTCCACTCCTCAAAGTGCCACCCTCAAAACTCTTTCTCTCCACATTGTCTCTTCTCGCCTTCACTGGTGCAGTCCCAGACCTGCTATCAGCTTCCACCATAGTCTTCCTACTTCTTCTCACATCCCTCTTCTCAAAGCATCTTCTGGCTCTCCCCCACTCCCCCTAGTGTGTGAATTGTCTAACTACTCATGTTTTCATACTCCAAAGGCAGAACTCCATGGTCATACAATAGAATTTTGATAGCTAATGGTATCAACATTATGAATAATCCTCCCGGTCACTTTAGAAATTTTATCTCTACTATAGTATATAGTACTATCCCTTCCACTACAAAATCAACAATATACCCATCCAACACACTCTCAAACCAAAAGTGTACTGCATGTGAGGTTTTATTAATTACTACTTGTAGTTGTCATACCTCATCTAGTGTCAACTTCCTCGATCCATCCTGATGGTATGTCGTGCTGTTGTCCTTCAGCCATTGCACCCACTATGTCAAAAGGTTCTAGAATTCTTTGAAGAAAAATTCATGAGACTCGGTGAACACATGCTTTTGTAGCCATTTCTTTGTGATTTTTTTACACCTGATTTACTTCGCAGCAAAATCATGTTGCTTCCATTTGAACCATTGAATAATCTCGTCCTTGGTGGGGTTCCATGGCTTCCACATTCCTATGAGACTATCCCATTGCATAACTCTCCTATTCCTGGAAACAAAACCATATGTTGGCACGTGGGATTCTGACAAGCCTGAGATTTGCTTCATAATGGCCAACAAAAACCTGCTCAACATCAGCCCTTTTAGCAACACCCACGCAGTGGGTGAATTCTCACGCAATATGCTAATTAGTGACTGTTGGAACCATGTTTCTATAGTCTGATGAAATTTTTTATGGCTTACGACACTGGACTCCCACCAAATGGGCACTTCACCATCCTCTTAGAAATGTGCACTGTGCAGGGCTTTCGAGCCCCTCGGTTAACTTGTTAGTGAACAGGTGACAAATGACAATGTGGAGAGGGCTAAAATGACTTACACCTTCATCCATTAGTAACAACATTAACAATACCATACATTTGTCTTTACAAATACACGATAATATCTAAAGGCATTACCAAGCTTACAAAAAACCATGTCATTGAAGACATTCATGTATATTTAGAGTTGCAACAAAGCATTAAACCCATAATTTCTTAATATGCCATATACAAAAACATACATTCAAACACGAACTAAAATTATGAGGGGCAACCCAACCATCCATTAGATTATATCATTATATATAATAAAAAGGTGCAATGAACTATAATGCAACAATTACACCACCGAGCTCTCCAACCATTAAGCTCTACACAACGTATAAAACAAGAAAAACACCTACAATGTGGAACCAACAATATATATATATATATATATATGGACTCTACATCAAGGTTGCATAGTAGCTACAGAATCAACTATTCATGCTTATGACTACAAACAAACAAAGATAAATAGACATAATACAAGCAGAGTAATAGCCTTTTCCTTCAGCAGCCAATGAATCAATCTATCCTTTATTAAGAAACCTTCTTCGTTTATCTTTCTAACCCGTGATTTGTCTTAGTCCTTTCCTTTTATCTCTACCTAGAGGCTCCTTGAAACTTCTGATCAGCTCTCTCTTTTATTGTTCTAGTTGTCCCTTAAGGTTGTTCAAATAATCCTTGATCCCTCCCCTGAGTTGGCCCATGCATGCTAACTTTCTTTTGAAATATCTCCCAAGGGGTTTCTCCACTCTGCCAACCCTCCATTATGTGGAAAATATCTCTAACTTCCTCCTTGCCACAGAACCCCTTACCTACTTCACTATTGCTACAAAATCCTAACCGCTTATTCTTCCTCACATGCGGCCCTTCTATCTAATCTCCATCATCTCCTTCTTGCACAATGTCTCCTTGTGTGCACCTCTTCTACACAAACGCCTCTTTTGTGCACCATCTATACCTTTCATGCTCCTCTGTCCTCCTACGCAGTCCTTTACTTATCAAAATTTAATAAAAAAAATGGCTCTAATAGGTAGTTTGGGACAAGAATTTGATACCTACATATTAACTCTAGTTAATGAAATAACTAACCTAAAATATAATGATTCTAAATTGGGATAAAAAAAAAATTAAGATAATAAATTGGGATACATGTGTGGGTGAGGGAAATCAGTTTTTTTAAAGGAAAATAAGAAAGATAATTCCATGAGAGCCTTCATAATGGACAAACACGTGGATGCTGGGTGAATAACCCAAATTCTTGCATTAAAGAAAACAACATTTTTTCCTATGGAGCCAAATGGCAATACAAAAACCTTCTCTAAAATAAAAAACAAGCTATGAAAAGCTCACATTTTTCACCCTATTGTTTGTTGAATTCCTTGATGATACCTTTTTTTTGAGTGATCAATGAGAAATCTATGAATTTTGATGAAAGTGGACTTCCATTGAGTGGGAATCTCTTAATTTAAGAACCCACCTCCACTTTACTTGTGTTTTTATCTTCCATACAACCCCATAGCAATTGAGTCCAATTATAAGGTCAACCAGTAATTAGTGGTGTTTGGTCAATCAAGAAGACTACAACCATTTTCATAGATTGAAAGACGAAAAGCTTCAAGTGTGCAATTCATCTGTAATATTGCTATCCTATTGTTATCACTCAAAAAATTCAAAACATCATTTTGAAAAGGTTACATAGGTTCATGGGTCAAAATAGGGTTTTAGGAGTCATTTTAATTTTGATCAAGGGAAGATGAAAAGGTTACATAGGTTCATGGGTCAAAATAGGGTTGTAGGAGTCATTTTAATTTTGATCAAGGGAAGTATTGAATTTTTTATAGTTTGAGCTTACCCTAAGGTCTAAAACCACCCATATTCAAACTCCTTCATGTCACATCATTCATCATTCTCTGATTCATTTCATTTCTCAAGGGTTTCTTTACCAAAAATGCCAAATTAGACAAGAAACCACAATTTCGTAGCACATTACACTGTAAAAAGTCACTTTTTGCTACAAAACTATTAAAATTTTCATAGCAAAATATGAAGCAAAATTATGTTTTTTGGTTTTGAACAGTCAACTTCAAAGGCGGTTTCTAAGCAATTGAAAATGAATTTGACAAACCTGAAAGAGGTTTTTCTACATAACAGACCTAACTACAAACAACTCTCTCAATTTCTGAAAATTCATTAGAAGGTGGAAGAAATTGATAAATTAAAATGCGTTATGAATCTGTTATTACAAAATTTTCCTGTACCTGACTGTTTTAGAACTCAACTTAAAAGGTGGTTTATGGGAAAACCGAAAGGTATTTTAAGAACTTGAGAGAGGTTATTTTCACAAACATATCAAATAACAATAACCTCTTTCACTTTTCTCACAGGTGTTATCAGTTGGGATATACAAGGATTTCTTTGAAGCCCTATTTTCAAAAAACAGAGTTTTCATGTTTTATACATGTTTTTCAAATGCAGTTTCTGGACAGCTGGAGATGTGTTTCAAAAAAAAGAAGAGGTTTTTCTTCAATACATCCTGGCCTACAAAAACCTTCTTCAGTGTTGCAAAATACATTATTTATTAGAAAATATAGGCTCTATTCCAAGACCTATGTTTCAAGAAAAAACAGGAAAAATCTCCAAGGATGTCTTAAATGTAAATGAGGAAGAAATGCCTCAAGGAGCCTAAAGTGAAGTTGGTTTATGGTTTTTAGATGATTAAGACAACTTATATTATAAGTTTTTGGGCAACTACAATTTTCATTTGACAAATTTATGAAAAAATCTACACTTTCAGCAGTTTCATAGCGCCTCCAGGCTTAAAAAGAAAAAAAGCGCTATGAAACAGTTGTAGTTGTGTTTTTGCTTATTTTGATCAATGTTAAAAGTGTTAAAGGCTGAGTTAAGTGCTGAAAATGTTATGAGATATGTGCTGAAGGGTGATAAAGATGATGTAAGAGGAAAGAGTCAGAATTTTCGAGAAAAAAGGCTTGTAAGGCAACGCTGCAGAAAGCGCTACGAAACTGCTGTGTTTTTGTAGCACAACATATTTCATCTTTTGGAGCAGCCTTTAAAGTGGGTTTTGAACAGTTGGAGGATATGAAAAAGTCATGGACTATATCAAGGCATGATTAAATATTCAATACCCTGAATTAAAGATCAAATGATAGTCAGAATGCTCAAAGCAGAAAAATATCATTTGCCTAAAAAACAGGGTGTTATTTCCTATTTTTTAGGAGGTCAACTAAGTGGTCATGAAGAAATGAAAGCCATTATCCAAATTTGACCATGTGATGACATACTTGTCATTGATGTAATTTCAAGTAGATAAGGTTTGTTAAAGATAGCAATAAGGAGTTTGAGTCATTTTTGAAATAGGACTGTCAACTAGGATAGATGTCCTTTTGTAATAAATTTCATGTTTTATAGTTATGCAAGGTGTCAATGGACAGAAATTCGATGTATATAGCCTAGAGGCAGATCATTTTATGATGTAAGCTCTCTATTAAAGGCCATTGAGTCAAATTTGTCAAGGGTTAGACATTTTTTGGCAAAACTGAGCTTGTTGTGAATTGACTGTTTTCAACTAATACAAAGATCTTCTACTTGACCAACTTGAGATTCTGAAGGAGTTTTAGTGTTTTCCTATTCTATTTGTATTTCTTATATATCTCATTTGCAGTGGTGTTCATCTATATTACTCAGAATTCATCTATAAGATGCTTTGACTTCCTTTATAAGTGAACTAACTGTGTTTTTACATGTTTCATGTGTGTGTGCCTTATCACTAAAAACTCGAATATGCCTCAACTTCCATGTTAAGTAGACTTACTGAATCACTGAATTGCTTTGACTCCATAAGCCCAATATATACATGTTGATGTTATTTTCAACCTACATCTATCATTATCAGTTTATTTCCTAAATAGAGTTAGACATCTATATTTTTATCCATATCATTAACCCTTGAGAGAGCCCTCTCACGCTGAGGAGGCTAAACCTCAGTCACAAGATTAGGTTTAAAATAGTTACATGAGATTGTCTCATCAAATAGCCTATCAAATCCAATTTTGTGATAACACCTACAATAGAAAATATTATTATAATATGTTTTTATCTATTATTATTAACGGAGTAGTCTACCCAGGCAACGTTTTAGCCCGGACGGTAGTTTTTTGCTGGAATCCGAGCAACTTAAATTCAAGAAATCAGGTACTTGCAATGTTTGAAATCCATTTTTGAGGTTGGAAATGGATTCAGCACTACCAAAATCCCTTAGGGCACTCAAAATACTTCAGTTTAACAACTGTAAACATGATTCTGATGAAATCTTTGCCGGATTTTTTAAAAATCTTTGCCGGATTCTGGGCCAAAACGTTGCCTGGAAACGACACGCCCATTATTAACATACCGATATCGTTAAAAAAAATATCATATTCAAACACTGGTGATCATTATTACGAGTATCGAATAATGTACCATCCAAACTTGATTTTAAAATTTCACTGACATCTCATGATTTATTCTTTTACTTCTATGATTTCATTTCATCTATCATTCCTTGAGTGATAAGTAATTAGTCGAGTGCATCGATATAATTATTATGGATGAAAGTTGGTAGTAGTTTGTACGAAAGAAGAATACATTAAACTTTTTAAACTACCTCATAAGTAATTAGTCGAGTAGTTTGTACGAAAGAAGAATACATTAAACTTTTTAAACTACCTCATAAGTAATTAGTCGAGTGTATGCATATAATTATTAGATGAAAGTTGGTAGTAGTTTGTACGACGGAAAAAGAAAGAAGAATATATTAAATTCTTTTAAGTACCAAAAGGACAAAATGCTATATATAGAATCTAATTACTAAAAACAAGTCAACAATATATGAACTCGGAAACGGCATGAATTATTTATGTGATAATTTCATATTTGATGGGAAAAATTATATGCAGTAATTATCAAACACTATGACCGAGTTCATGAGTCAAGCATCTCAATTTATCTACGCTCTCGGAGTATGTGGAAGGGTTTAATCTACATTTCTATGTGATAGTGTTTGTAGAATTGCTTCAGTTAGCAGCGATCATGTAAATGATACGGCGAGACTTATATCCCAGTCAAGACTTATATCCCATAAATACATCGAGAGACGAAATGACCACCGTCAGATTAAAGCAATAAATGATTTTATGGTGGCCATTTCGTCTTTCGGCCGATAGACTGGGATATAAGGCTGGCCTAAGTGATAATCTCAAAGTTGTAATTCATTATTTTTTATACTTTCAATAACTAATGAGAAATAAGTTAAGTTTCAAAGGGCGTTTTCCATACAAGATATCAATATGAATGTATTTCAATGAGTTTGAATATATATAACATATTGATCAAAAACTGTAATACCAAGGACTTGTTTATATTCCTCAAAGCTCAGAGAGAGGGAGCAGTCTGCAGTCTGCTTTGTACGCCAAAGCAATAGGTACTTTTACTGAAATTATAAGTAGTTTTGGTAAAATTTTGAAATATATAAGTAAAAAAAAAAAATTTAAGTATATTTGTGAATTTTTACTGAATTGGAAAAATTTGAATCAAATTATTTTGGTATCGTATCGTATTCATATTATCGAATTAGAATCCATTTTAGGTGTCCAGCAGCTAAACCAGATGAGTAGGTATGGGCAGTCTGTTGGTTGCGAATAACAATGGGGAAACAATAATCACACCGTTCATATAATCTCGAATCATGTTGTTTATTGGAAGAATAGTTGACAGCATAGAGAATATCACCTAGTTCAGTCAACTATTTCTATTTTAGTTGGATATCTATTTTTTTAATTATTATTTAGTTATTTAAAATATAATTTTAAATTTAAAAATAGATTTAACTTTATAAACAATAATTTAAGAAATTTGGTGCAACTTAATTATGTAAATTTTACAACTCAGGTTTATAATTTCAATATATGCTTAAACAAAATTGACCCATAAAAAAAACTATAAAAGAATTAGAATATAACTTTTTAATATGTCAAATGGAACTTGATTGTATATGGTATTTTATTTACCATAAGATAGTTATGCTTGCCCAAAATATTCAACAAATATTCATATTATAACACATGACTATATGTGAAATTGTAGGTGAACCTCTACAGATTGGATCTAGCTAGAAAATAACAGAAGTAGGAAGGAAGATAGAAAATTGACGAAGAAAGAATTAATGAATTTTATTTTTAGACAAAAAAGAAAATTGTGAGAGAAAAATTCCATACAATATACTTTACATGGCTAAACTAATATAACAGTGAATCTAGAGATATGTGAACATGAACTAAAGAAAACCCACACCTAGCCCTAGTTAACTAGCCATGTAGCTCTTATGTGAACATGAACTAAAGAAAACCCACACCTAGCCCTAGTTAACTAGCCATGTAGTCCTCAGTTAATTGTGTCATGCAAGTGGAGATAAGTAAAACTCATGCATGCACTTCTAAAGTGCCCTCTTTGTGATAATAACGAGGTTTCATGCATGAATCCACTCAATAGTCTAACTAAAGTACAATTAAGTGTATGTGATCTCCAATACACCGCGTGAAGCACTACTAGGGAAAACACAATGCACGGTTCCTAAGAAGAATCCATGTAAGGTACCCATTTTACAATTCATTTAATTCACATAGAACAACTACAAGAAGAGGAAAGAAATAAAACCACATGGGAACAACCACGTTCCTCAAAATACAATACTAAAAATTAAATATAACTGCTAGGCATTTATGCCATTCACCCCAAGGTAGTCTCATAGAAAACGAAACTTCTACTCAATAAAATTCATCATGAATATGTTGGTAGTATATGTAGAAGTGGAACAGTAACACAATTCGATGACACCATCAACTACCAATCCTCGAATGTAGTGCATATGTGTAACGTCCCGAGCCACCAGTCGGAAAACATTACACACTCAAAATAAAATTTCCCCAATTAAATGACCCAATAATTCAGCGGAAGCACATAAATTTGTATTTTTTATAAATGATGCAGCCGAAAGGCCGCTTAACCCACATATACAGAAAACTTTAATGATTTTTCCCGTTCCCAAGATTCAATACTCGTAAAAGAGTATTCACTTCAAATTACTTTAATCTATGCACGGAAATAAACTTTATGGGAACCCAAACCATATCCTTCAATTTCGCACTTTTACCTTTATAAGCCTTCAACTTACCTTTATTTCATTTCTTTGTATCTGCACGTGACCACTTCACGTGAACCGAGGACTCCCCTTCAGTTATGGTCCTACACAAATGGTGACCAATCACGTCGCTTCGCACCTTTTATAATTTTCCTCCCCACAGATTTACCACTTAACAATCTTCGCAATATTGCGATGTAACTTCCACCGTTGATCTACGTCGGATCCAACGGTCTTGCTATACCTCTTCGCATGACGCAAAACTTATCATTTCACACTTCGCAAAATATAACATTTCGTATGTTGCGCCTTTTAACTCTCCCTGGTTAACCTTTATGCCATATCACATGTGATATGCAATATTCACATAGACCCTGCCAACACATGGCTCCTCTTCATCGCATCGCAACTTAAATCATTTACCTTGCGATGTCCTTAACAATAAACATTAAAACTGCCGATGTGCGATATGTGCTATGCTGACACGTGGCTCTTCCCTTTATCGCATCACAAATTATTTTGTTTAACTTGCGAATTCCTTAACACATAAACTCAATAATCGCCAATTTTCGATGTGCACTTGGCTGCTCTGCCCAAAACATGTCCACTTCACACATTCCCCAATTGAGCTTTGTGATGTAATCTTAGTCGTCGGTCTCTTACCTTGAATTTTTGCGACTTAATCCTCGTCATTCATTTCCTTCCTTTGGCAATCTTCCAAAGGCTTTTTTGCCTTATTCTTTTCTCTATTTTCTTCTACCACCGCTACTATGCATCTCCACTATCCTTCCTGAGATTTATTTAGTCTTTAAAGCGTTGATCTCTCCTGAGATTGTTCTTCTAGTTATTTGTATAACCATTTCAATGCTTCAGCCCGAATACAGAATGCCCTCTGTATTTGCTTCTCCAAATCTCAATTTGGATTTCTTCTTGTTCTCAGCCTGAACACAATTATTGTCTGCACTTCATTTGTTCTCACACAGTATCAAAAAATTAACTCCCAGACTAGAATCATACAGATTCTACCCAGTCACTAAGCCTTATTCACTCAGAAGACTTATTAATTCATTTAAGCATTTATCATAATTCATACCACAGTGGTTTATTACACAGAAACCCGTTTAGCTCGTTACGGATCACTCAGCTCGTAAACAAGACACAACAAAATCATATGAATTCAATTTTCTCATTAATCAACAAATGTACATATACATTAAACTGCTTACAATCAAATTTTACCTATTGCTATTTCACGACCTTCTCCTCTCTACAGAACCCTCTTTGCTCTTGGGCTCTCTCTCTCTCTAGGCCTAATATTCTTTCTTTTAAATTAGCCTTAATCTTCTTCGAAGCTTACCATCTGATTTATAATTCAATTCATAGCTTATTTGGCCCTTAATCAACTCCTATAAACTTTTAATTGGTTCCTATTCTAAGGAAATCCTAATTTATGACTCCCTTATCTTCTTAGAATAAACAACAAATATTCTCTCTAAGATCCCATTTCTTAAGGGGATTTGTTACATTAACTCATCACTCATTGACACCTAACAACTAAGCTTATTCCTCACCTATGCTTGTTAAGA
The DNA here is from genome assembly GCA_034641835.2 of Pinus albicaulis. Lineage (NCBI taxonomy): Eukaryota > Viridiplantae > Streptophyta > Pinopsida > Pinales > Pinaceae > Pinus > Pinus albicaulis. The sequence continues at coordinate 1,306,081,303 of CM076584.1, read as the reverse complement.
ATTACAAGAGAATATTACAATATTCACAACTTGACCCCTCCTTGGGCTACTCAAAAATTTAAATTTAATTTGAGTGTTAATGCTCTTGCATCAATAAATAAAAACCTACATTAATTTCACAGACAGTGAAAAGCATATAATTGTAACTGGTAGGATTAGGGATTGTTGCAACCATAATTCAGGATCAAGTGAAGCAATTACGTTCATTGAATATATTATTTAAAACATTTTAAATGCAGAACTCTGAAATCGTATCTTATCACATTCAATAATCGACTATGAAACCATACTAGGGTTTGCATCAAAAACATATTGTAACCACCCCTCCCACATTTACCCACTTTTACAATCTCTCCAGGGTAAATATGATAGGAGTGTTACTATGATATGGCTCGACCTCCAAGTTCCAATTATGGAAGTGGGGCTGACAAACCAACAACAAACTCACATCCCACAAGGACTACAAACCACTCACGACCTTGCAAACTACCCCAGGTGATCAATCCCTGAGTTGGAACTCTTTTTCACATAGTTTATCCTCCAACCTCACCCACAAGACTACATGCATGTGGTTGGGAGGTTATAACCACATTCACAAGCTTTCCTGCATGTGGTTATGACCTCCCAACTACATGGAAGCAGTATTGTGGGTACGGCTGGAGCATGGAAAATTTTAGGGGCTAATATTCGTAGGTGGGCTAATTTTCCATGGTTTTTCCAAAAAAAAGATTCGCCAATTTCCATTTTTTTATAAAAATGATTCGCCAAAATTTTACAATATAAAATTATTTTACGTTAAAAATCGCCAACATTATATAGAAAATATGTATAATATCATTATAAATTTGAATAATTTTACAAATACATTAATAAAAATTTTATGGTTTGCATATTAGGGACTGATGAGATTCGCCAATTTTTTAAACTTCAAGATAATTTTCCATCCTTAAAATTATCCCTGGGCTGGAGGGTAAATTGTGTGAAAAATAGTTTCAACTTGGGGATTGATCACTTGGGGTGGTTTGCAGGCTCCTGAGTGGTTTTTATTACTTGTGGGATGGAATTTTATTTTCATTTTTTCAGTCCCACTTCCATAATTTGAACTTGGAGGTCAGGCCATACCATAGTAACATGTGTCTCATGTTTACCCTAGAGAGCTTGTAAAAGTGGGTAAATGTGGGGGGGGGGGTGTGGTTACAAATTAGTGTCAGAGCTTCCAGGTTCAAACACTTGGACTGGATGGGAAAATGTATATTTTTATGCATGCATAATAGGTCATACATACATGTGAAGGTTATTATTATATTTTTGTGCCATCATGCATGATAGTGAGATGTTGGTATGGTGGCATCGTTATGTGTGTGTGTGTGTGTGTGTGTGTGTGTGTGTGTGTGTGTGTGTGTGTGTGTTTGCGTTAATCTAGATTTATTTGTGCAGATGTGATGGCCTCCCCTGAAATTCATTAAGGTATGATTTTTATTATGTTTATATTTGGTTTATCTAACATGACATGTTTGCAGGAGTTAGAAGATCAAATTGAAGAGAAAATTTGTGGACTATAGTTCTCATGACTCCCCTTACAATCCTGATGTGCATTCAACAGAATGGGAAAGGTCAGTTGAGCAGCAAGGAGAAGAGTACTCTCTTGATATAGAAGATATACTAATAATTTTAAAGGAATAAATCATAATTTATAAGGTAGATAATAGAAGGTGGATTGAGGCACATGAAAGGCTTTCCAAAGCTCAATAAAATCAAGCAGAAATTAATGCAGACATCCTTCAGATTATGTTATATTTGTAGAAGCAGGGATAGCTAAGGATTAGCCATGGAAAGGAGGAAAATAATAATGGGGCATATGGCAGCAAGTCTCAATCATGATACAGGTCGAACAGGGATGACACAACCAAAGGTGGCAGATATTTGGATAGCTAACACTCATGGATTTTATTCCAGCTTCAATTTTGAGAAACAACATTGTCATTACCTCCAGCATCCTTATAAGAGAATTGAGAAGTGGTGTTTTCCAGAGGAGTTCAAGAAATCCAAGCCTCCTAATTTTGATGGGGATGTGAAGAAACCAGAATATGCAAAAGTGTGGCTGCTTTGGATGAATAATTTCTTTAGATTTCATGATTATTCAAAAAATATGAAAGTCAAGATAGTGATCTTTAGTCTCAAGGGAATAGTAGATATCTGGTGGGAAGATGTGAAGTGTGTCAGAGGCATTAATTTATAGGAGCTTAGTTTTCATGACTTTAAAAGACTATTCAGGAAGACGTACTTGTTAGAGAGATATTATGATGGAAATTCCAAGGATTTGTATGAGTTGAAGATGGGTTCCATGATGGATGAAGAGTACATGACCAAGTTTCTAGAGCTGTCGAGGTATGTTCCCTACCTCAAGGATGAGAAGAAAAAGGTCCAAAGGTTCATTAGTGGGCTGTCATTAGCCGCGAGGGCTTCATTGGGAGAGAAATACAATACCACATGCATTCATATTGGGGGATATATATTGAGGAAAAAACGACATAATATATTGGGCATATAAAGGGGGGTAAAGGGTTTTTATATTGGCAAGTATAAAAAATAGAGCTAAAATTTAATGAAAATTATAAAGGGGTATAAAAAATGTTAGTGAAAAAATGGATACCTACAATATCCAATGAAAGTAGGGGTTTTTTTAATTTGGAAGTTGCATTGGGTTCGTATTGATAGGGGGTTAAATAATGTGGTTTTTAGAGGTATTTAATAATATGTAGTCAAATTAAGGACATTTTTTAGTATGCCACAAATGCACGTGATATGTCAAAGGTTCATTGAGTGAAGCCCGTGTTCCATTAGCATTTAATGATCGGATTGAGTATGATGAGCCTTAGTCATTGCAGTAATTTATCAGTAAGTTGAAGCATTTTTATGAGCAGTCTAAGTGAAATTTTGAACCTAAGAAGGATAGGAAAGGTAATGAAAATACTAAAGGAAAGTGGGCTAAGAAGCAAGGAAGACGACAATATGCAGGTGATAAGGATAATGTAGCGTCGTACAAGAAGTTCAATGTAGTTAACAGAGGACATGCATTTCATCCTAAGGAGAAGAATAAGGGTGATGGCAAGAATCCTTTGCGATGTTGGACTTGAGGTGGATATCACCACAGGAGAGATTTTCCATCACATCGGCGTGGTAGGCCTCATATTTACAGTGCTCAAGAGGCACAGACATTTGGAGATGTTGATCATAGTGTTCCTTGGATTTATGCAGCACTGAATAATAGCAAGGTTGATCATCAGGCATCCATTATTGAGATGGAAGAAGTGCATGCAGAATATTGGTTGGTGCAGTGGGCTACAACGACCAAGAGAAGAGTTCACCATTGGGTGATATCTTAGTCATTTTATTTTAATGGTATGCCTACATCAGCACATCTAAATGTGCTTCCTTTGGGATCATATAGTATGCTTCTGGCATGGATTTTTTTTTCATTCATAAGGCTGGAGTGGACTGTTATGATAAGGTTATTGAGTGCCTATATGATCATGGGGAAAGGAGAATCTTGTAGGAAAATAAGAATCATATATTAGTGAGAACGGTTACATCTATGTATGCAAGCAATTACCACAAAGGATGTGTATTGTCTTCAATTCATATTTCTAGTGACAATGGGAAAGATGTTGGGAATGATGAAGTCTTGAAGAGGTATTTTGTTTTGTAGTAGTTTTAGGATGTGTTTCAAATAGAGATTTAATATTTTCCTCCTCACAAGGAAGTGGATTTTTCTATTGAGTTGATGCTAGGAGCAACAACAACATCTAAGGCACCATACAGGATGAGTACTCCAGCGTTAGTGGAGTTGAAGTTGCAACTTAAGGATATGCTTGATAAATGATACATAATGCAAAGTGTGTCATCTTGAGGTGCACCAATATTGTTCATAAAGAATAAGGATGGCACTCTCATATTATGCATTGATTACAAGAAGTTGAATGAGGTGACTATAAAGAATGTGTATCCATTAACATGGATTGATGATTTGTTTGATTAGCTAAATGGAGAAACAATATTTTCAAAGATTGATTTGAGATTGGGGTATCATCAGGTCTACATCAGAGAAAAAGGAATTTACAAGATTACATTTCAAACAAGGTATGGACATTATGAGTTTGTGGTGGTTTTGTTTTTTCTTACTAACGCTACAACCACTTTCATGTGTTTGACGAATAGCGCATTGCTTCCTTCCTTGGACAATTTTTTGATAGTGTTTATTGATTATATATTGATATATTCGAAGAATGAGGAAGAGAATGTAGAGCACCTGGAAACAGTTTTGAGATTATTAAAAGAACATCATTTTTATTCCAATATTAGCAAGTGTGGTTTCTTTCAATATTAAATTCACTACTTGGGACATGTTGTTTCCAAGGAGGAGATAGCAGTGGACCTGGTCCTAGGAATGTGGATGATGTCAGATCGTTCATGGGACTAGTAGGTTATTACAGATGGTTCATTAGGAACTTCTTAATTATTGGTTATCCTATTACATATTTGCAAAGGAAAGGGAAGAATTTTGAAAGGAATGATGACTGTGCAACTATTTTTGAGTAGTTGAGGCATTTTATTATAAATTATCCAGTATTAAATATTGTAGATCCTAATAAGGAGTTTTTGATATGTACAGATGGTTGCAAGGAGGGTCTAGGTTGGGTCCTAATGCAAGAAGGACATGTGGTTTTCTATGATTCAAGGAATTTTAATGAGCACGAGCGGAATTATGTGACTCGTGATCTTGATTTGGAAGCTATCATTAATGAATTGAAGATGTGGATACATTACCTTCTTAGCAGGAGGTTTGTCTTGATAAGTGATCATAGTGGACTAAGGTACTTGTTTGACCAACCCAATATTAATTCCACACAAGCTAGATGGTTGGCTACCCTCATTGAGTTTGACTTCAAGATCACGTGCATCAAGGGCAAGGAGAACAAGCTTGCAGATGCTCTTAGTAGAAGAGTGCAAGTAAATCACATTTCAGTTGTGAACTCTTATGGAACATATTTACAGGATCATATCTTGTAGGCAGGATAACCTGATGACAGGTATCATCAGTTGAAGCATAGGTTTCAATAGCAGGTTGAAGGTGATAGGGATGAGGAGTATCAACTCACAACAGATGGCTTGTTCAAATTTAGGAACAAGATTGATATGTTAGATGATAGTGAGCTAAAGAAGCTTATCTTGAGGGAGTTTCATGTCAAGCCCTATTCAAGTCACCCAGGATACCAAAAGACTTTGAAAACATTTAAGAAGTTTTATCATTGGAAAAACCTGAATAAAGAGGTGGCTGAGTTTGTTGCTACATGTTTGTACTATCAGTAGGTGAAATTTGAGTGTAAGAATCTAGCTGGTCTATTGAAGCCTATTTCGATTCCAGAATGAAAATGGAAGTCATTTCCATGGACTTCATTATAGTTTTACCGAGAAAATATAGACAACGTGATTACATCATGGTCGTGGTTGATAGGTTGAGCAAGGTAGCTCACTTCATTGCAATGAAGTATACTAATTTAGATAGTGAAGTAGCTCAGATATTTATCAGGGAGATAGTGATATTGCATCATGTTCCCAAGAAGATCATATCAGATAGAGATTCCAAGTTCACTTCTAGCTTTTTGAAGGTGTTATTTGTAGGCTTAGGGACATAGTTAGACTTCAGCACAACTTATCATCTATAAACAGATGGATAGACAAAGAGGGTCAATAGGATTCTTGAGGATATGTTGAGGATGTATTTCATGCATCAACATAGGAAGTGGGAGGAGTATCTTCCACTAGTATAGTTTTCATATAACAACATGTATCATGAGTCCTTAAAGATGAGTCCATTTGAAGCTCTTTATGGGTGAATTTGCAATACTCCTATCAACTAGAGTGATCCAGTGAACATGGTATTGATTGGACCAGATATGTTGGCTAAGATGAAATAGAAGATGTAGGTTATTAAGAGGAATTTAAAGGAAGCACGGGATAGGAAGAAGAGTTATGTATATTATCATATAACATTCAAGGAGTTTTAGGTTGAGGAGCATGTGTATTTGTGCATTAGTCCCAAGAGTAGCTCCTTGAGGATTAGGTCATGCGCCAAGCTGACACCTCGGTATTGTGAGTATTTTGATATCTTTGAGAGGATTGGACCCATGGCCTAGATACTTACATTTCTGCCAATAGTGAAAATCCATGATGTTTTCCATGTCTCATTTCTTAAGATATATGTGTAGGATGTTGATCATGTGATTGACTGGTATTGCAGGTGGAACCAAAGGGAGAGCTCCAGCCATAACCTCGGTGCATTTTGTAGTGGAAAAGTATCGTGCTGCATAATAAAGGAATTGAGAAATTTAAAGTGCATTGGAATCACTTTGGGCCCAATGAAGCTACATGGGAGATGGTTTATCAGATGCAAGATTTCTATCCTTCTTTATTTGTTGGTTGAGAATATGTGTTCAGTTTGTGTGTTTTGGTTTATATTTATATACACAAATTTGTATTGTAAATATTGCAATGAGTTATGTTATAAAGCTCCAATAAGCAATATGTTTTAAATATTGCATTGATTTGTGTTATAAATCTCCAGTAAGAAGTATTGTGTTCATGGTTTTAGCAGTTTTCTATGATTTAAATGTTGCATCGATTTGTGTTATAAATCTCCATGGGAAACATTTTTTTCTAGTTATAAGCGTCATTGAACACTGAGGACAGCATTACCCCAAGGGGGAGGAGTTTGTAACAACCCCTGATTGATTTTCCATGTAAATAACATAATACCAAGGTCATGGGACACATATTCCAAAATGAATAGTGGGAAAAACATTATATTGGGCATGACTTGTGGATTAATAATGGTTATGGAAATTGGAAAAGGTAAAGAGGCAATAATTGGAATTTAATATGAGAAATAAAGGAAAATATGAGAAAACGAAGGTGAAGAGACACAAATTTGTATGCAAGGGAAACTAGAGGGAAAATGAAGAAAAATGAAGAAAAAAGGATATATCAATGATGAAAAGGAATGAAAGAAACAATTCACAGCTTTTGCCAGTTTAGTTTTGGGTTATCTCCTTTTACACTCTCTGTTTATTCAATTTAATGTCTTAAATTGCTTGCATTAATTATCAACCGAGGTTTGTAAACTAATGAAGTATGATGCACTGTATGTGCTTAGTTAACCTATTGCTTACTTCGTTGTTTTGTATTTTATGTTGTTTTAGGGGGTTTTTGTTCTTTGATGTCTAATAATGTTTAATCTAAAACTATGAAAAGAATTAAATGAATCTAATGAATTTTAAGAAGGAAGAAAAGGAAGTGTTCCTAAGTTAGTCTAATTTTCACAAAAATAAACCAAAAATTGTTGGCTAGTTAGGACCTAATTTGGAAAACAGAGCATCTATCTTATCTTATCATTAGTTCTATTCCATGGATCTAATTCTAAAACTGAGATTGAAACTGCAGTGTGTGTCTTAAGTAAAAGAAGAAAATTAAAACAACTAATGTACTTCTAGTTACTTCAACATTCAATTACGAGGTATGACCTTCTTGAGATGATGTTAAGTAATTGTCTATAATTTTAAATTAGACTAATGTCCTAATAACAGTAAGCAAAGGATGCAATGAAAACATCTAATTTATATTTAGTTACTTCCAATATTCAATTATGAAGTGTGATCTTCTTGAGATAGTGTTAAGTAACCAATTATAACTAATGATCTAGAAAACCAAATAGAGTATGCAAAAGGTAACTCAGTGATTGCACTCATTAAACATTCAACCATTAAGTATCGAAGCATGATTAAATCAATCTCTTTGGAATGACTTTTAGGAATATCAGTGATGCAATTAAGTGAGGATATGAAAGAAAAATGTGAAAGCATGTAAAACTTAATGTAAACAACTAATGTATATTTGACTTTCTGCAACATTCAATGTGAAGTATTACCCTCTTGAGATGCTATGTGAGAAGTCAATTATGCCTTAGTCTCTAAGTTCCTAGAAAGCAAATAACAACGTGCAGAGTAAATTCAATCACTGTATGAATTAGATATTCAACCATTTAGTTTAGGATCATCATATTGACATGGCTTTTGAAAACATCCATTGACACAGTTAATTGACAATTCTGTTTTAAGGAAATGAATGACAAAATAGTAAGGAAACTAAACTGTGTATTCATATTGCTTCAATCTTAATTTGATTTGAAACAGAGCTATCTATCTTGAAGAAATATCTTAGAATAATAAGGCTACACAATTGTGATTTAATGTTATGCTATTGATCAAAAACTGGAATGAAACATTAACCTAATTAGAAAACAAATTTGCTGAAAACAGAGTAATGGAAATTGAACTAAAAACAACAAATGAAAAACCTCCTCCAGTGCAAGGGCCCTCTACAACTGATTTGGCTGAACTGCTAGCTGGTCAAGGATGCACTTAAACAATCATTGGCAACATGAACTTTGTATTATGATAAAATGAAGTCTGAATATAGATTATCAGCAAAAAGCTTAAACTTAACACTTAATTTCTGAACTGTGTTCTCGGCCTTTTACAACCGATATTCAACGGAAAATAACATAACTTTTTGTGAGATAAACTTACTACAGGTGGCTAATTCGAATTATACTTGCAATAGGACTGTTAGGCTGTTGATTTTCTATGACAGAGAAAATCAAGAGTCCTACAGTGCTTTCAGATAACGTACTTTGACCACACATTTGACCATGATTTTAGGCCTGCTTTTCTGTCGATATGGACTGAGTGAATAGGATAGAATCCATGTGGAGATGATTATAGAAATTCCCATGTGGCCCAATTCTTCATTTGACACTTGGAACCTGCCAGACTATGAGAGTAGCTACAGAATCCATAGTTAGCTGCAGAATAGGATGTGTTCTGTAGCTAAATTGTAAAAATATATCCAAATAGAAAGAACATGAAAAAATAATATGGTAATAATTTTAATGCATCCTTAAGACAAAACCTAACATTTATCTTTGATTGGGGTTTGTGATCTTAGGAGAAATTGAAGGAAAAAGGTGAGAAAAGTTGTCAAAGAGAGGGTAATTCAGAGGTTCAACACTCTCATTCTCTCATACTCTTACACTCTTAGATCATTCTTAGAGCATGCTTGAAGCACTCTATCATTCACTTGGACCAGAGAAATAAATAAGGGGAAATAAAGGGATCACAAGGGAAAAGTTGGATAAAAAACTATAGCAGGGATACTTTGAAGGTAACAGGTTGTATGTGTGATTTCCTTGCTAGTTTCTAGATGCATGGTATATGCACATGGTTCCTTGGTTATGTGTTTTCATTGGCATGGATATTTTCCTGGATTAACATTAGTTTCATCTTTACATTTCCATTTCATATATATACATGACGTTGTGGGTTTCCCACTTGTTTTCTTGATTAGTTCTCAAGTTCCTTATGGTTGTGGGTTGGAACAAACGCTCTGGAGCTCTGAAACATATTGGGTTGACTTACTAGTTCCTAGAGCTTACAGTTTGGGACAAACACTCTAAAGCCTTGTGGGTTGAGTTAATAGTCCTTGGAGCCATGGGTCGGAACAAATTATCTGGAGCGCTGATTTAGTTTTTGGTTGAGTTACTAGTTCTTGGAGCCATGGATATCTTGGGTAGAGACCGATCTAGTTGATGTTAGTGATTTGTATATTGTATAGGTGAGATCATAATGGTTTAATTTTGAGGTGGTTTGGCCTCTAGAATCCATAGTTGGTTGTTTTTTAGTTTAACCCTTATGATACCACATTCATCCTTGGAATATAGAGTAGGGGTGATTGGTTGAAAGAGAGATTTGGTTCAACCCAATCTATGGTTGGGTGGTACATGGAAGTTTCTGACTTGGTTGGAATTTTCATATGTTAATAAGAGCTATTTTCCTATTGTGATCTATGAGAACTTGAATTTTTTATTATGTTGAAATTATGGCTAATTTTTTATGGTCTTTATTCTGGTTATATCTTGGTTATATACTTTTTTATATGATTCACTCTAGCTATGGATCTTGTTCATGATTTTTTAAGTTATTGGATGGTTGATGAAAACATTAACTAAAAAGTATTGTTATAGCTATTTAGAGAGGGCTTGGATCCTTCTTGGTCATTCTCAGATGAATTTTAGAATTTTATGATCAGATATGCATTCATGACCTGTAGCTTTCATGTTTACCATATGTTTGACAAGATTCATACCTTACATTAGGCATATCTAGGTCAATATCTTTCTTAAGTTTTATTGTTTAACATCATTATCATTATTGATATGATTCTCAAAATTTACAGTAAAATTTGGGTAGTGATCTAGAGGCGTGCTTGGAAAAGTGGAATTGATCATGTGACTACATGCACTAAACTATGGAAATTAGGTCATAACCACATATAGGAAATCTTGTGAGTGTGGTTATAGCCTCCAAACCACATGCATGCAATCTTGTAGGTGCGGTTGGAGAGTAAAAAGTGTGAAAAATAGTTCCAACTTAGGGATTGATCACCTAGGATGGATCAAAGGATCCTAAGTCGTCTCTAGTCCCTGTGGGATGTTATTTTGTTGTCAATTTTTTGCCCCACTTCCATAATTAAAACTTGCAGGTCGGTCCATATCATAGTAACACTCATCTCATGTTTACTCTGAAGATCTTGAAAAATTGGGTAAATGTGGGAGGGGTGGTTACACATACATTTATATCATATGCTACCTATGAAAATATAGATATACATTGTAGAATTAATAGTAAAATAACATGGAACCCCAAAATTTCTTTACAATAAAAATTCCCATGATATAAATCTCAGCATAGGTGGATATAGCACAAAAATACACACTAATCGTAAATACTTAAAGCAAAGAACCAAAACCTAGGGTTTTAACATAACACACAGGAGGATAAATAGTTATCTGATTAAGGATGTTAGATAGCTTCAAGCTCTCCACGTTCCACCTAGCCATAGACCTGGTGGTTTATAATTTCAACCACAAGTTCACCCCCTAGATAGGACAACAACTCCAAAGGCAACAGTAACTAAAATATATCCATACCGTCATGACAAAGGTGCCAACCCAATAGTGACGTTGCTCAAGGGTTCTAGGCACCCTCCATGGAAATTACCAAGGTGTAAACCCAATAGCCATGTTTCTCTAAGGCTCCAAGAACCCTCCAAGCCACAAGCCGACATTGAGTTCCCACCATAACTCCATGGCTTCCAAGCCATAAACAGGGTCAAAAAACCCTCGGAGCACCAAGCTCCCAGAGCCAAAATTGGGGCTAACATCATTAAGAGGATGCATCCATATGGCACAGATAATTTAATAATCATGCATCGACTAATCCAGAGTCGAACCCTAGGACTCACTAGCCATTTATTACTCTCATATTCCACCCTGAGACTCACTGACTAAATCCCCTCTTCCAACCATGTTGACGTTATGATCAAAACCCTCTAAAACTTTTCCTACACTTAAATTTTGGACCCTACCGAGGATCTTATTATCTATTGTTCCATGGTAATTTCATCTACAATTGATGTTTTCTAAGTTTTTAAGTTTTCTTCCTCGTTTCTAACTATCAAAGTCACTTGCTCACACATGCTCAATCCTTAATGAATTCGAAAGCATGCTTCCTTTATGAAATCTTGAATAGGCATAATGAAATTCATCAAGATAGTGCCTACACAATGTTCAACCTATGTCAGCAGTCAGTACACACTTTCTGTTGACAACCTCCCTCACCTTGGTTACAATTTCACTTCTATTTAAGTGAGTTTTCTCCAATATCACTTTTGTGCACCTTTATTTTAACAAGTGTTTCTTTCGTGTTCCTGCAAGTGCTGCTTTTGTGTTCCTGACTATCATTTTTTCTTGTGTTAACTTTATTAGAATCATTTTCATGTTATCTTCACTCTAAAATGTGTCTCTTTCAATTTCTTCAGCTTTTGCAAGTGTCATTTTCATGCTTTCTCACTGTTGCAGGTATCTCTTTTAGTTATTTTCACTCTTGTATGTGTTGGTATGTGTTGCACCTTTTCACATCACTAGAGGTAGTTCTAACACACTCTTCTACATTATATGGTCTTATACGTCATAAGAATAGGTGCTATAAACTTTCCTACAACTTAGTGTGACAACCAACATTTCTGTCACAATTTGTGTTCTAAGTGTCGCAATGTGTCGTCTTAACTGTCGCACCTAGAAATAAGTTTCATTTTGTTGACGTTTAAAGGTTTGATTATTTTCATGAGTCCTGTGAATTCCCATATCTTTTATTGATGGAATTCATGTGTTTTATCTATGTGTGAGTCTTTTTCATATGCTTTTCCCTCTCGTACTCTACTAGTCTCTCACTTAGGCATTTTGGAGCTCTTCTTGGTCCTCCTGCCCGCTCCAAGTTGTGAATACATGAAACCCCTCCTAGGTGATGATAACTTCATATTCATGAGCCTTATTGATGATATATCTACCTCCTATACTTTTTTATTGAGCCTTTCCTAAGGCCATATCATATGGTGTCATATTTAGAACCTTTAAAGCATAGTCACCTAACCTTAGTTTCTTGTAATAACTCACTGCACTAAGTTTTGGGAAATTTTACCTTGTATAGCACATGAATCATTACTAGTGGACCTCTAAAAAAAAAAACTATGCCATACAAGGTCTCCTCTCTCTCACAGTGCATTAAGGCTCTCTCGGGGAAAAATGAATTCCCTTTTGTTACTTGTCTTAGCCAATTGCACAATATCCTCTTCCAATGAGCCTCCTGGGTGCAGAATGCATCTTTAGTGAACATTCAACCACTGTTGAAGAAAAATGTTCCCAACAGAAGGATATCCATTTTATAGCGCACTTATGGAAAACAAGGACCCTTTATCCCTTCGAGAGCACACAACGCACTCTCAAGCAACATTCGTGCACCCTTTTCCACTGTCACTATGCATTGTGCCCACACTGAGCCTCTCTGACGCAAAATACACTCTTAAGAAAAAGTGTTTTGTGCATTGTTTCTTGTGACTACACCCTACACCCAACTAGTATCTCTCTCTATATGAGTGCATGGAATGCTTTTATTCTAGATTCAGGGCCTCCTTTGGTCAATATGAAGCTCATCTACCCTCTCATTGTCTCCTTTTCCTTTAATCCTAGTGCATGGTGCAATTTTAGTTAGCAAGATCATCATATTGTTTCTTGCACTTTCTCACCATGTTGGACCTTGAATAACCACTCCTCATATCATATAGAATAATTTTAGTGAACAATGGTGCCCTCCTTAGCCACTATCGAGCTCAAATGCACCCTCCTCATTAAGCCCTTCCTTCTCAGTCCTTTCACGGGCCTATCATAAGTAGCTTCGTCCATGAGTAAGGTAGAGAAAGAATAGGTGATTTAAATATTGATTATGCCTTGTCATGAGTGATATTCATTGGCAAGTATACCATCTTAGCATGAAAAGGTGATTCTCAAGAAATATTTCAAGGAGAAGAAGAAAAGAAGCACTTGCAAATAAGAAGCACAAAGAAGAACCATCATGAAGACATAGAGAGATCCTAAACCAAGACAAATTGAAAACATTACATGATAACTTAGGTCTCTATGTTGATCCAAGACTCTTTTGAGGGTGAAGATGAAGAAAAAAGTAGATATTTCATAAATATTAAGAGTTTATTAGATCTACCATCAATAATACAAGACATAGAACCTAAGAGAACAGCTTGGCATTGCCATATCATCATGAAGTTCCATGTCATCAATGCCAAGTCATGGCCTCTATAAGTGTCATCACAATTTCATGTGTTTCCATGTGTATTGCAACATCATTTGTGGATATGATGATGTAATTATCAAAATTAAAATGAAAAAATGTAATGTGTGGAAGTCCAAGAGTCACATGTGGACAAATGAGTCAAATAAAAGTTCAAAGGTCACATTGGAAGTCTAAGAGTCATGATGGTAGTTCATGAGTCATGGGGATATGAAATTTCATTCCTCTTGTTATAAAAGGAACCTCATAACTCAATAAAAGTATATTTTGAAATCTTAGACTTTGGATATCTACCTTTGGCTTCTCTAGCTTGACATAGGAGAGAAGATCACTCCTTGGAGAATCAATAAGTGACTTAATGTTCCACTACTGGAGCTAGTCGTTCACGATTGTAACTTTGTACTTGGATATTTCACCTAAAAATTGAACTCATTGAGCCAACACATTTTCATGCATGTATCATGAATGTTTTAATACTATTCTTTAGATTTTTGTGGTATAATATGTGATGTTAATATACACTAAGGAAATTTAACTACTTCATTGGATTTGGTACTTATCTTGTTGAATGTGTGTTGTACTTTTTTAATGTTCATTGCGTCTATGTGAACTATTTCACTAGATAAGTAAAGAATATTTCTTTTCTCTTGTGTGTATATCTTAGGTTAGTATTATTACTTCCTTCTTGAGACCCACTCCTATCTCACCTCTCGTGAAGGTCTCATTTTACACATTGAAATTGGTGTTTCACAGTGTCAACTTACTTACTTATTTCAAAGGACATGTGTGTAATATCTTATGTTATTCATTGAATCCATGGAAAACATTGATTTATGGTGGTCGGGCCGATACTCTATATGATGCTCCTACTCCAAACAATGTGAGGTCTAATTGGGACTTCACATTGGAGAGACCCCTTGTATGTTGGCGGTATCTAGCACCAACAAAATTTTGGTGCTAAAAGGAAGGCCAGATGACATGTTGTGCTTGTTGAGTTTTTTTGAATCTCTTATCTTGAATTTATCTTTCCTAAGTCATAGTCCCTGGTTGTTTGTCCAAAGAGATTGATCTTACTATCCCCACAGAAATTGTTCATACCTTGTCTCAATTTAATTTTGATGGCGAGGGTGTATTAACTGTTCTTGAAAATATGCTTCAATTTGCTCATTTTTGTCTTACTATTGGGATACATTATAAGGATGTCATGGCCATAGTTTTCACCCTCACATTTTAAGGTCAAGTTAAGAAATGGTCTCATACATTACCTGTTTCTTTTATCAATTCATTTGAGCAACTTGTTAAGGATATTCGTGAAGCCTTTGACAAGTATGATTATCAAGATGTATGTGGTAGAATCAATCAACTTATAATGAATTCAAGTGAATGTGTAGAGGATTTTCTTCACAAATCTCTTCATCTTTGCTATGAATTTCCCTAGGGAGTGGTTGACTTGGATTTTGTTATGGAAAAATTTCAAAGTTTCATTCTTCTTACCTTGAGATTTTTTGAATCTGAACCCCCAGATGATTCCGCTCTTCCAACTTCCACAAATCATGAAACACCCAAAATCTATGTGGAGGAACCTTCTATCCCTTTTGTTCCTTGTTGTCCTCCTTTTCCAATACCAATTTGGGTGCATCTTGGTGATGATGCCGATGTTGGAAAATTTGGGAGTCAAATTGTTAATCCATCTTGTCCACCTTTAGCTACTTCTCCTGATTTAGATTCGATGGAGGAAAGCTTGGAGTGGTTCATTAAGCCAAAGATGAGGACAAATCATTTTTCAAGATGACATTCACACTCATAAGTTCAACCTTGAATATTACTTGATCGAAATTTTTATTTCCTCAAGGGATACCCTTCAACGTCTACCATACATATCTCTTGATTCCTTGTTCCTTAGTCCGCTTGATTAGCCTAATTCAACTCTTAATTATGTTCTTCTAATTGTTTCAAGAGGTAATCAAGAACAAGGTAGTTGTATTTCTCATGAAGAGGATCCGAGTGTTAGATATATGTCATATTATTATTCTCTCTTTCAAGATGATAATATAGCATCTATGGTTGATCACCAATCTTGTAATCTTAATGACTTGTCAAATGATTCTAAGCCCTGCATTCAAGATGAGAATTTCGACAACCATCACCTTGGCATTCATGTTTCTATTAATACATATGGTGATAACTGTCGAACTACATTGGATGATTTATTTCCTTCTTTTGAGGATGTGTATTTGCAAGGTATCGATTTAGAGCCTATTACCCATAGTGTACCTATTGAAAATGGCACGAAAAAAATTATAATTAAATTTTCCCTTGAATTAAATTAGAATAAAATTGTAGTTCCACGTCTCATGAAAATTTTTATGATTTAACTAAGTTATTTTGACTTAGTTGGTTTAGTTGATTCAGGCTGAGGGTCTAACTTGAGTCATGTAGAGTGGCTCCTACAAACTTAGGAGCCCTAGTTGAGTTTATTTTGAGTTGTAAATAATTAATTTAGTTTATCTGAGTTAAAGTAATTTTAACTAGTTCCAAATGTTGTAGGAACTAATGAGAGGTATAGTAGTGATTTTTCTACTCTATGATAAATTATTTAATTGATGATTCAACCATAAATAACTCATGCATGTCAGAATTGAGGGTTACCCAGTTGAGATTGGAGTTCAAGGGAAATGTACTATTAGTTGTATAATCATCCAAATTGTATAGGTGGTGCATGCAGCCACAGGAAGGCATTAGAGTACTTGTGTATTTGTGGATGAGAATTTACCTAATTAATAAGGGCTAATTACCCAAGGAAATATAGATCCTGGTAGGTATAAAATTGATTAAGTATTGGCCTAAGCTTGTCTAGGAAGTATTGAGACAGATATAGATAGTGCAGAGGTTTCTCTGGTTTGAGAAAAGCATTGTAATCTTCTCATATATTCTGACTAATGAAATATATTAATAGCGGATTTTTTAACTGATATTTTCCCAAGAAATAATTGTGTAATGTGCTTATTGAATTTTTTCTCTTGTATGCTTTGTGATTTTCAAATCGTTTAAATTGGTTTCTGCAATTGGTAGAGTAAATTAAAGTCTATTGTTTTATCAAATTACAATTAGTATTTTGAATCTACAAGGAATTTATACATGGTATCGAAGCTTAAATCACTATCGAACAAAAGAATATGAGTTTTTACTTATAGAAGGAACAATTTTTGCAGATATCTTCTCGAGAGCTAGCAACAAGATCATGATGGATTTCTATGGTCTGAGGCTCGAGTATGCCCTTGAGGGTAGCTTGAATTACATTTCATGGAGAGACCAGATGGAAGCAGTCTTGGAGAACAATGTATTGAAGCATTTCATTGACAACAACATCTCAAAACCAGCTCCAGATAATGCACGGGATCTTGCATAGTGGAAGAAGTGTGTAGCAAAGGCTAGAAGGATTATGTTGGAAGGAGTTAAAGATCATATTGTCTTGAACCTCCATGGAAAGGAAACTCCATATGAAATGTGGAAGGCATTAACATATTTGTTTCAGAACAGCAGTGACCACAGGAAGTTGGCACTGAAGGAAAAGCTCAGAAAATTCAATATGGAGAAGGGCGACACAATACCAATTTACTTGACCAAGTTTACCCAATGTCGGGATGAGCTTGGAAGTGTTGCTATTATAGTTTTTGAAGATGATCTGGTGAGCCTATAACTTCTATCCCTTCCCAGTAGATTGCACAATTATCGAGATTCAGTAAATGGGAGGGAGAATGTACTAGCATGATAGAATTTTTGGTCTAACTTGGTGAAAGAAGATATTCAACGGAACACCAGAGATGGATCCTCATCCAAGCATGAGGAGGAGGAGAATCGTAACTTGTCTAGAAAGGTAAATAAAGGGAAATGGAATTCATCCCATTCCAAATCATATTCTGGTCAGGCAGGAAAGAATTACTTGTTGAATAT
Source organism: Pinus albicaulis (assembly GCA_034641835.2). NCBI lineage: Eukaryota > Viridiplantae > Streptophyta > Pinopsida > Pinales > Pinaceae > Pinus > Pinus albicaulis. The sequence continues at coordinate 1,306,063,532 of CM076584.1, read as the reverse complement.
TAAATGTTTTCATTTTCACAAGCTGTGACACTATGCCACGAAGTGTCTACACAATAAGGTCAGCAAGAAGCCCTCATGAGCAGTGGTAGGTGAAGCACTTGCTTCACACATTAGACAACTTTTGAGGTCTAAAATTGGCCTCATAAGAAAAATATACAACCAAAATAAACTTTATAAGAACCAATAGGATTCAATATGATGATGTAAACCATGGGGGATGATTCACCATTTTTCGGGTAAAAAAGTAAAAAGATAAAAAAAATAATAAAACTACTTTTTCAACTTGTATTTTCAACTTATCTCCCTAATGTTTTACTCAAATTTCGAGCGATATTACTTGTTGGATGAAAAATTTAATTCATCATCCAAGTAGTACCCATGTTTCATACTTTCGATTGACCTTGCTACACAAAAAATGAGAATTATATGAAAAAACATGATTGAAATCATGTATTTCATGTATTTCTATTTTTTTGTGTAACAGGGTCCATTGAAAGTAAGAATCATGGGTACTCCTTGGATTTGGAATCACATTCTTCATCCAACAAGTGTTCCCACTCGAAATTTGAGTAAACCCATAGGGAGATAATTTCAAAATACGAGTTGAAAAAGTAGTTTTTTGTTTTTTCCCTCTAAAATTTGATGATTTAATTTAATATTATTTTATTATTTCCACTATTATTTTATAATTTCCTTAGGAGGCCCATTTTAGACCTTAAATTTCCCGTAATGATTTGATTTGGATTTTACCCTCATCCCATGCATGGTGTCATCGGTGATAGGTAGTGTGTGGTACCTAGATAGTGGAGCCTCATTCCATATGACTTGCAATAAAGAGTTCTTCAGTGACCTGGAGGAGAAGTACCTCTAGATGCACATCGATATGGGAGATGATGGAAGGTATAGTGCGATTAGCATCATTATTGTTACTTTTAAGAGGGATTATGGTTCTCCTCTCACATTGAAAGATGTCATGTATGTTCCTGGTTTGAAGAAGAATTTAGTTTCAGTTTCTATGTTGGAAGACCATAGCTATGATGTTATTTTTAGCAAAGGAAAGGTGTTCCTTCGTCACATAGCCACGGAACATGTGAATAAGATCGAGTTTCAGGTAAAGAACATCTAAAAATTGGATGTAGAATATTTTGTTTCCTTGAGCACGAAAGAAGAGTAGGTGTACAACCAAGACATAGGTGAGTTATGGCATAGAAGATTAAGCCATCTACACCATAGATATTTGAAGATCGTGTATAAGATTTCTAGAGGACTTCCCAATGATACACTTAATTAGTGTGATACATGCAAAGGGTGTACATTGAGTAAATACACCAAAGCCACCTTTCATGATAAGGAAAGTCAAGCGCAAGAAATCCTTGTAAGAGTTCACTCAGATGTGTGTGGACCATTCTCAACAACCTCCACGGAAAAGAACAGGTATTATGTAATTTTTTTAAATGATTATTAATGCAAGCGTTGGATATTCTTCATGTAGAAGAAAAACGAGACATTCTCTAAATTTTTTGAGTTCAGAGCACTTGTTGAGAAATACACAGGCAGGAAAGTGAAGGCTCTTGGGAGTGACAATAGTGGAGAATATGTGTTGAATGAATTCAAGAAATTTTGTGCACCAGAAGGCATTCAAAGGGATTTAATAGCACCCCATAACCCATAACAAAATGGGGTTGCAGAAAGTAATAATAGAAGCATTGTGGGAGTTTTATGGACACTGTTACATGATCAAGGCCTACCATTGCACTTGTGGGTGAAAGCATGCAAAACAATGGTATATGTGCATATTATAATTCCCCATCAGATTATCGAGATGAGTACACCAGAGGAAGGTCTTTTAGGTAAGAAACTAGATGTGGTGCACTTCAAAATCTTTGGTTCATCATTTTACTGTTATGCTTCCTAGGATGCATGGAAAAATATAGAACCAACTACTGAGTTGGGCATATTTTTTGGGTACATTGATACACCTCACAACTATCGGATGTACCTTCCATGAGTTACAGGATGAAAGTGGTTTTTAGAGATGTTAAATTAGATGAAGGGAATTCCATGAATATTTCCCTTAAGAGGGAGCTTAAATTACATGCAGATTAGGAAATTTTAGCTCCAAAAGAAGAACCTCAAGATGTGGAGTAGCCACAAGGAGAGGAGGAGAAAGTGGAAGAACCCACTCAGGTAGATACATCCAAAGATGGAAGGAAGCACACCATAGAGGCTGACAAGTTTATATATGATGCTAGAGAGAATGTGGGAGCACCCACATCACAATGTAGGCAGAGAAGATCCCAAGATTGGTACACTAGCTACATGGATCTTATGAGCGAGAGTGTAGAGATTGATCCATCTTCATTTGAGGAAGAAGTGAAGAAACCAGTATGGGTTGATTCCATGGTAGATGAGTATGACTCCATTATCAGAAATATTTCATGGGAAGTTGTCAGAAGACTAGAGGACAAGTCAGTTGTAGCATACAGGTGTATCTACGAGGTGAAGCAATCACCGAATAGGAGTGTTGAGAAACACAAGGCCAGATTTATCGCCAACGGGTTCTCTAAGGTGGAGGGAATATATTACAAGGAGACAATTTCTTAAGTAGCAAGGTACTCTTCAATTAAATATATTCTAGCACAATTAGCACAAATGGGATGGAAAATACATCAAATGGATGTAAAGGTGGTCTTCCTCAACGGAGTGGTTGAGGAATAGGCATACATAGAGTAGCCAGAATGATTTGAGACCTTTGATAGAGATTCTCATGTATGCGAACTCAAGCAATAATTTTATGGACTTAAACAAGCACTCCATGCTTGGTATACCAGGTTCAATAGTTATTTCATTTGGTTGGGCTTCACCATAAGTGAATCATATGGGAACCTTTACCATATTGTGGTTGAAGGTAAATTATTGATTATAGTATTATATGTCAATGATTTAATTCTAACAGGTGATAAGAAGATGATAAATTCTTGCAAGATTTGGAAAAATGATTCCATATGAAAGACATGGGGTTCTTACATTATTTCCATTGTTTGGAAATTTGGAAAATATATGGGCAACTTTTTGTCTCTCAAGGAAAGTATGCCAACGAGATACTAAAGAAGTTTCACATGGAGAGAAGCAAACCCATGGAGACTCCTCTAGTAGGGAATTGGAGGGAGTAAGATGTTATTTCAGGCGAAGTGGTAGAAGCTACCATTTATAGGAAACTTGTGGGTTCAATTATGTAATTGGTGAACACACAACTGGACATATGTTATGCGGTTAACCAGCTTAGATAAGCAATGGTTAATCCAACCAAGGTCTATTGGAAGGAATTCAGACATGTGTTGAGATACCTTAGAGGCATCGCTAAGTTTTTTCTTTGGTACAGGAGGACACAGGAAGTGAATATTCAAGGCTTCACAGATGTATATTGGGTAGGGATTCCATCCGACAAGAAGATCACATCAGGCGGAATCTTCAGTATTGGGTCCGAAGTAGTTTCCTAGTATAGAAGGAAGTAGAGATCAGCCGCACTTAGTTCAGTAGAATCAAAGTACATGGTTTCTAGTCAAGTAATTTGTGAGGCTATCTCGATGAGGAAGAACCTTGTTGGGTTTTTTGGTAAATTGATGGATCCTACAGTGATTTACTGTGCTAACCAGAGTTACATATAACTCTCGGTTAATATATTTTTTCATGGTAGGTCCAATCATATCGACATTAGGTGCCACCATTTCAAACATTGTGTGCAGAGGTGGATCATGATGCTAGAGTACATTCCTATAAAGGAATAGGATGTATACATCTTGACAAAGGCACTATCAAGAGGAAAATTTGAGTTACATAGAGGTAGGATTTGGGTATCAGATAATCCCTTTCTTTCTGAGAGGGAGTGCTGAAAATGGCACCAAGAAAGATTCTAATTTAAGTTTCCCTTGAATTAAAATAGAATTAAATTGTAATTATACATCTCATGATAACTTATGCAAGTTAAATAATTTATTTTGAATTAGTTAGTTCAGTTAATTTGAGTTAAGGGTCTAACTTGATTCATGCAGAGTGGCTCCTACAAAATAGGAGCCATGGTTGAGTTTATTTTGAGTTGTAATTAATTAATTCAGTTTATCTGAGTTAAAGTCAATTTACCTAGTTCCAACTATTGGACGAACTAGTGAGAGGTTTAGCAGTGATTTGTATGCTCTATGATCAATCAATTAACTTATTATTCAACCATAAATAACTCATGCATGTTAGAATTTATATTTACCTATTCAATATTGGAGTCAATGGCAGTGTACTATCAATTATATAATCATCCAAATTTTATAGGTGGTGCATGCAATTAGAGGAATTCCTTAGATGAATTGTGTATCTGTGGATGGGAATTTCCCTAATTAATAGGGGATAATTACCAAAGGAAAAAATGAAATGAAATAGGGATCCTGTAAGGCATAAAATTGGTTAAGTATTGGCCTAGTCTTGTCTAGGAAGTAGTGAGATAGATAGAGATAGTCCAGAGGTTTCTCTAGTTTGATAAAAGCATTGTAATCTTCTCATATTTACTAAATAATGCAATATACAGATAGAGGGGTTCTTAGCTTAGGTTTTCCGTAGGAAATCATTGTTTAATGTTTTGATTGAATTCTTTCTCTTGTATGCTTTGTGATTTCGCAATCATCTAAATTGGTTTCCACGATTCGTGGAGTATATTCAAGTCTATTGTTTTGGAAAATTACAATTATCGGTTTGAATATACAAGTAATTTCTATAGTAACATATCCATTTATAGGTTTGGATACTCTTTCAATTCAGAATGATACTAAAATTTCTCTAATTCATACATCTTTAGATACCGAGTCTAAAGAAGTAAGTTTTCAGTTTTTTGAATCTTTGGTATATCCTAGTCAATATGAATGGCACATTGGTATGCCTTTATTTGACCATTATATTGATAAAAATGAAATTTATTTGCTGATATTACAAGTTCAATCTATTAGTTACAATTGGTGCTCCTTTTCCTAATTATTTTCATCCTTCCGCACCTATAACAACTATTCATTGTACCCAAATATGTTTGATAAGTTTTTCATACAAGTAGCCCCACTAAATACTTGAAACATTTATCTAGGTGATCATGGTTGCAATGAGGGACAGGATGGTGTGCTCCTAATATCAAAGGATGACAAGTTTTAATCCATTATTCATGATCTATTCAACTGTAAATCTTTCATAAGTCAGGAGGAATATGTTCCAACTCTATATGATCAGGGGATTTTTTTATCAATGAATTTAAATTCTTTATCTTTCAATATCCTAATATACCTAATCTTAAATCTAATAAAACCAGTGACACTAACAATGTTTTCATTGATACATTTGAAGATATATGTTCATTTCTACTATTTAATTTCCTAAGCCACCAAAATTTGATGATCCACAATCAGAAAGTTTAGATACATGTCAGGAATTCAAGACACTTCAACCCCTGCTAATGGTTATGTCAGGTTCTCGCAATCCTATTGAGATCTCTAAACTAAGTTGGGTCCACATTTTCATGCATGTTTATTTCCTTAACATCTATCCAGCAGTTGTGAGCTCATTCTTAAATGACTTTCAGTATTTCCAAGTTAATATTCCTCATCCTCAAGATATATTTTCTTATTAGATAAAGGATTATTGTTTGGTTAGTCCCTCTTCATGTGAATCCCTTGTATTAGACCCAAGTTTTTGGATCACATATTCCGCAAATCCTTACAACCTTAAATAATGTCATTTTGATCATCAAGATAAATATCATATTTGTTTGAAATATTTCTCCCCATTTAACTCTTATGCAATCAATTACCTTCTCATCCCCCTTGTGTATGTCATGAAATTAATCATGTTTCTAGTAGGTTTTCTCTTCTTGAGTGTTTGAAAACCTTTGGATCATTTGGAATATTGATACCTTTATGGATATCTAGATATTATATTCAAATTGACACATGAGATTTTGGAACTTTTTATGTTAATCGACCAGTCCAATCATAATATCAGGGATTCTCTTTGTGACTCGAATGTGTTATCTGAAAATTTATTTCATCATGAGTCCCATGGTTTTCAAATTGGTTGTTTTGAATATCAAGATCCAATCACCGAATGGTTGGAGAAATATTGCTTGGAAATCTCCTACACTAATAATAAGTTTTGATCTATATTAATATTTTCAAAAACCGAAAACACGGATGAATGTACATTCGCAAGCAGTCTTCAAGGTTTGTATGATCGAAATTTTAGTCAACAAGGCAAATTTTGATACTAGCTTAAACCATCCTATATGGCACATCCTTTTGTTAATAATCAATTCCTTTAGCTCATTGTGAAAGTTTTTCAAGTTGTTATATTTTCTTTTACACAATGCTTTATATAGTTTTTAATAGTTCATCTATTTATGTTTGTAGGTCAAGAGTAGTTACAGTGGTTACACTAGAAATATCATTACACTTATCCCTGATATTCTAGCGCATTAGGTGAGGAGTAGGCCTAGTTTCATTTTAGTTCCTCTTGCATTGCATATACCCCCTTATTTTCATCTCTGTATAGTCTTTGTTTTCTTATCTTTATTTAATTTTGAATGTTTCTTTACACTTTATTTTTGCATATATTTGTTTCTTTCACTATTTTTTTCTTGTTTTTTACATGTTGTTTCATTATTGTTTTTTTTAATAACACTTTGCATGAAATATGGTCCTTTTGGCTCAAAAGACAATGTGGGAAAACTTGAAAATGGAACTATGATGATGAAAAATGCTTGGTTAATTTGTTACCTCTTCTCTATTTGGGGTATATGTCTTTAAATTCTATGAGTTCTGAATGGAAAATAAAATTCGTTCTAGACATAAAACCTTTGGCCAAACTATGAATCTTGTATCTATTCAGGATCTTTTTTCTAACTCATCCTTGTATCAAATGGTGCTTCTACATGTCTTCTCAACTGAGTAGATAAGGGAAACGAGAAAAAATAAGAAAAAATAACCCAATCATATATTTAAGAAAAATAAAATAAAAGGGGTGAAGAAGAGAAATTCTTCCTACACAGAGATGTGGAGCAAGAAACTTCACCAGGGTACTGAACAATACTGATGGAAGCAAAGTGATGTTTGTACTTTTTTGAGGCAACTCAATTTGGATATTGAACAATAGGAGCAAATCAACACCAAGGAATGTGCGTAACTCTGACTATCAAAGCTCTATACACTTATTATCCTTCTCCCCTATCGAAACAATTGAGGTACGAGTCTTATGTCAATTTGTATAAAGCTGATAAAGGAAAATACTATACTATATCTTTAACCGGGAAAAATTGGGAAGCCAATGTAATCTATATGGTGAATCAACACATCTTGAAATATTGAGGCCTTGCACTTAAATATGGAACTTGATGAAAAGATAATTTGGAGTTCTAACTGTGTGTCGCCAAGAGTTGACGTTGCGATCAACACCCCCAAAAATTTTCCTACGCTTGAATTTTGGGGCCTACTAAGGATGTTACTATCTACCATTCCATTATTACTCATTGTCAATTGATTTTTGATAAGTTTTTAAGTCTTCTTCCAAGTCTAATTTTTAAAGTCACTTGCTCACACATGCTTAGTCCTTGATGAATTCATAAGCGTGCTTCCTATGCAAGCTTGAATATGCATAACGCAGTTCACCAAGATAGTGGTTGCACAATGCTCAACGTATGTTGGTAGTTAGTGTGCACTTTTCATGTAAAGCCTCCCTCACCTTGGTTACAATTGCACTTCTATTTCGGTGAGTCTTCCCAGTTGTTTCTTTTGCACACCTTTTCTTTCACATGTGCCGCTTTCATGTTTGGGATTGTTGTATTTACTTGTGTCCACTTTAAAAAGTGTCTTTTTCATGTTATATTCACTTGGAAATGTATCGCTTTCAATTTCTTCAGCTTTTGTAAGTTTTATTTTCACGCTTTCTCATTATCATAGATGTCACTTTTAGTTGTTTTCACTCTTATTTGTGTCGCACCTTTTCACATCACTATAGGCATTTATAGAATTATCTTCTACATCATATGGTCTTATATGTCACAATAATATGTGTTAGACACTTTCCTATATCTTAGTGCATGTTCTGGTCATAGTTGACACTTATATCTCAACTTGTGTTCTAAGTGTCGCAATGTCGTCTTTGTTGCACTTAGAAATAAGTGTCGATTTGATAACATTTAAAGGTGTGATTGTTTTTCATGAGTCTTATGCATTCCCCTGGATTTTATTGATGGAATGCATGTTTTTTATCTATGTTTGAGTATAGCTTATATTATTTTCCCTCTCTTACTCTACTTGTCTCACAGTTAGTCAGTTTGGAGCTCTTCTTGGTCCTCCTACCCACTACAAGTTGTGAATACATGAACCCCCTCCCAGGTGATGATCACTACCTATTCATGAGCCTTATAGATGAGATATACCTCTCATACTTGTGCAATAAATATTTCCTAAGTTCATATCCTATGGTTTCACATTCATAACCTTTAAATCATATTCACCTAACCCTTCTTGCTTATATTGACTCAATACACTGAGTTTTGGGAAATTTTACCTTGTATATTGCACAAAACGCATCTTTAGTGAATAGTCGTCTATTATTTAATAAAATTGTTCCCAGCATAATGATATCCCTTTCAAAGCACACTTCTGGAAATTAAGGACCTCTGAGTGCACTTTTGGAATACAAGGACCCTCTAAGTGCACTTATGGAAAACAAGGACCCTCTGAGCACACTTCTAGAAAGAAAGGATGCTTTGTCCCTTCCAGAGTTCACAACACACTCTCAAGTAACATTCGAGCATCCTTTTCCCCTGTCACTAGACCCTGCACCATCACTCATCCTCTCTGGAACACAACGTACTCTTAAGCAATAGTGCCCCCCCCCCCCCCGTCTCTTATGACTGTGCCCTGCCCCTAAGTAGTCTCTCTCTCTCTTTGTGAGTGCATGGTGCACTTTTAGTCCACATTCAAGGCCTCCCTAAGTCACTGCGAAGCTCAGTTGCACTATCATTACATCCTTCTCCTCCGAAACTAGCATATGGCGTAGTTTTAGTCAACAAGCACATCATATTGTCTCTTGCACTTGGTCATTCCATTATACCTTTAAGAACCTCTCCTCATAGCGCATGGTGTAGTTTTAGTGAATATTGGTTCCATCCATAGCCACTATTGAGCTCAACTACACCTGTTTGGTAAATTAATTGTCTTTAATTTACTTCATTAATTGTCAACCAGGATTTGTGTACTTGTGAAATGTATGTGCACTATATATTCTAGGATTTCTTCTATAGATTAAGTGATTCTAAATATGGGAAATTACTTTTCATACAATTTGGAGAATAACTGCACACATGTTCTTTCAATCCAAAGTTATATTAAGTTCTAATTATTTGAGCTAAAATTTTAAAGTGGAAGGCTTATCTAAATTGCATAAATCAAACTTAATTCTAACATCATAAAAGGAAATGCTTGAATATCAAACTCAAAACAATATAATTCTATTGATATGGAATTGAACACATTCTGCACTATTTGTTTGAAAGGAAATCTTAAACTTATTTGCAATAAATAAATTCTATATTAAATGCTTTGGAAATAAAATGACAGTGAAATCTAATTTCTACTTGTAAAATATAAAATTGTAGCTCAAGAATGGTTACTAAATTTGTGTATTAAACCTCGAATGTGTATTTCATTAACATCAAAGAAATCAAATTGACTTATAAAACAATTAAATGTTGATAAGAAGATGCACCAGATAACTGAAATCTTTTTAGTGTTTTCTGTTTATGAGTACAATGCAACCAAATTAAAATAACCATAAATGAAAACTACAATGGAAACAAATTCTTGAAAAGAAATTGTAATGCTAAGAACAAAAGAAACTATGAACTAAGACCTCAAAACTTGGCAAAGGGCCCTCCTTTGAGTGCAGGTTGACTAGTGATCACAGGATCTTCATGCACGCATTAGAAATAACATTGACTTATATTATAAAATAGAGTGTTATCAACATTCACCACAAAATCTTGATAAATAAAAAAAAAACTTGATGTCTTTGGTCTCGCTTATAATATGTATACAAATTAAAAGCGACTTGAAAGAGTTTTAAGCCGATATGATAAGAATAATTTTGACATCTACGAGATAAATTTAATTGAGAGTTCAATCTATTTATGACTTGCTATTGAAAAATCAAGTCATAGGAGATTTATTTCGATCCATAATCTTGATATTTGCTCCAATATTCAGTTGTGTTTGCTTTATATTTATTATTTCTTCACTACCTATGTTTGATCGCTACATGCAGTTTCCATAGTTGACTTTTCCTTTGACTTCAAGATTTCCTAATCTGCTAGCTTGCCAAGTAATTTTAATAGGTGGTTATCCATATAGGATCCATTTTTCACCTTTTTATAGTGTTTTTCCCTTTACTAGAGTGTTGCAACCTGTCGAACAATGGATTCTATTGCGGAAACAAATATCAGTTGCAGATATTCCTGATTTGGTTACTGTAATAATACTATTGTTATAATTCACTAAGAAATAGAGAATTTAACTATGGATGATTAATTCCTTTGTAGGAGTTCAACTTGACCTCAAATATGTTGATACTTTTATAAAGTAGTGACAAAAATGTGAAATGAGATGGCCACAAATATTGTCAAAAAGAAACAATTCTAGGCTTCAATTTTCTTCCACGCCAAAGGTTTTGCATGTCTTCATGCACCAAAATTTCAAAAATGGTTCTTCTTTCCTACTTTTTAGTGGATAATATCAAAAGCATGTGCAAGCACATCCAGGTTAGTGTGTTTCTTCTTCTTAGTGCTGAGAATGGTCCTTGGTTTCTTCATTAAATTGTTTCCTTGCAATCCTCTAACCATGTTTTTAAGAAAATGGTTTTGAACTTTAAGTTTCTTATTCATTTTGTACCAATAACATAGGAGAAAAATTATGTTGTCATTTTTAGTTCTGACTATCTCATTCTAAACTTTAGTTACTTCTCTTTCCTGAATGAAGTGTTTTTAGGAATTTCCAACTCATAAATGTCTTGGTTCATATTTTCTTCAATATTGTGTTCATGATTCTCATCTTATTTTGTTGTTGAAGTTTCACCCATTTAAAATTGAGAACATTTTCTTTTTGTTGTGATTTTTCTCTAGAGATTCCACATAATCATAAATCTCTTGCTAAATTGGATCAATTTATGGATTTTTCCTTGTTGGAATAAGTGTATAAGGAGGTGTTTTAAAACCTTATTCCTCCAAATCAATCATTTCTGGTGAATTTAAGGTTGAAGGTTTTTCAATTATTTTACTTCTTCTCAATTTCACTCTTGAACTTTCAGTGCATTGTTATTTTGTTCTTTTATCCTCTATTTTCTTTCTTTTCTAGAGTAATTTATGACTTGGGCTAGCTTTCTTTCTCCTAAGATCTTGTCTATTACTTTTTTGTTTAAAATTCTCAAGGTACTAGGATAGTGGAGTATTTTATTTAAATAGGTCCTCTGGGATTTCAGTCACATCCCGATATTGAACTACCTCTTCAACTCTTTATTTTTCAGGGTTAGGCTTTAATTTTCTTCTACTTATTTTAACCCTAATATTTGGTTTTTTCTATCGATCTTCTACAAAGTGATTTGTCACTAGGAAATTCTGCTAGTGATATCCTTTAGTTTGTAAATGTGCATATACCAAAATCTTAATGATTCCATGATGGTATAGAGAGTTATCAATGGATATATGTTCTCTTTGTATGCTAAATTCTATTTTATGTAAACTTTCCAATAGGAAATAAGTAAAATTAATTTCAAACCCATCAAAAAAATGTATCATAAGCCTAGAATGGTAGAAAACCATTGTCCCAAATATTCCTTCACATGTTATAAATATTTGGATAACTAGTAAAATATTTCTCCATTTTCCCTTTAAGGTTGTAACTGGAATACCTTTCTTAAAAATGGACAAGTCCATACCTGGTTCTTTTAGGAAGTGAACCCAATTATTCTCCTTTATTTTTATGTTTTTGAACCAGTTTTATCCATTTCTAGGTAGTGTTGTTGCCTCTACTACAATGTATTCTATAAGGATGAGTTTGATTTCTCCTATTTCTGATTCCACTCCATCAAAAGATCAGGCGAAGGCTTTGGTTATTTTCGTTTCAAACCCATCGAATTTATTGAAAATTTGGAGCCATCCCACATGTTACATTTGGTCCTTGACCCTTGGATATGCCTAGAGGAACTTTAACCCATTTCGTTCATAATGAACAAGTGTCCCCATGATGCGAAGAAGTCTCGTTCTCGACTATTCTTTGTTATAGGGTTAATGGAGGAGTATGTTTTGAAAGGATGAGTAAGCGAAATGTGAATTTGAATAGGTGAAATGGAAATGTGATAGATTTATGATGGTATGGTATGGTGGTTATGGAAGAAATCATGTTGTACCTTCACAATTTCCTAGATCTGCTTTCAAAGGATGGGTGTTATGTATTCAATTCCTGATCAGACTTGATGTGACTGATGGTGTAATGATGGGGAGATATGGAATAATGGTCATGTCAAAAAATTAGAAATTTCTTCAACATTTTGATATATTCATCCATATTAAAATATAATTTGTTATATGAAATACAATTTTAGCATTCTTACATACCTTTACTTCATGCTTCCTTTGATGTAAGTTTTGTTGTAGAATTCGATTTCGGTTGGAGAACTGTAAATTAGCTGCAGAATGATAGGAATTATGTTTTTATTTGTCATCTTTAGGAATTTTATCACGAAAAATACTTCTTTATTGTTGTCATTGTTGTAATGAATAATCAATGAAAATAATAATCATATGAATGTAGCTTACCACCTAGAAATTTAGAAAAATAATGATAAAAGAAAATAGGGACAAGAAAGAGGGTATTTTTGAAAATCTAAACTATGAAGATATCTTGGTTTTCAGTTAATATTTTATGTATAAAGATGCCAGCATGTAGGCACCCACCTCTAGAAGGCTTCTAACCTCACTCAATCTCCAGCAGCTATTAGAAGGGAGCTCCAACCCCTTGATCTCATTTCCCATCCACCTCTGGAAGGGAACTTCTATCCCATGCTCTCGTTTACGATCCAATACTGGAAGGGAGCTTCGACCCCCTAGTCTCATTTACTAGCCACTACTGGAAGGGAGCTATAACCCCCTGATCTTATCACCAGCTCCTACAGGCAGGAAGCTTCGACTTCCTCACTAAAGGCTCCAACCCTCAGCATCACCGCGGACCATGTTTCATAAATTTTCACACTGGATCCACCAGCTTCAATACATCACAACTTGTAGGCCTATTTTCATTAGATTTTCAAACTAGACCCACTACATTCATTTAAGCTCAATATCAAACTGAAACATATAACTGTACCAAATCATTCACTGAATCTTCAATCAACCAACCAATCACTGATATTTAATCACAATCAACTAGCAACATAATAAATACTCAAATAATCTCTTTCTGATATGATCTTTTATCAGAGATCCATTAGACATAATACATCAAGAACCAACATATAACCAAAAAATAAACATAATGGAAATTGGCATCTCTTTCTGATATGATCTTCTTGGGAACACCATGCAACCTCACTATCTCTGCGGGTTTTAACCTTGTACAGAAATTACCTGCAGACAATTTCTTAAAAACATAAAATATACAACGGTGAGAGCATAAAACAAATATACACAGATATTTTCCCCTGGATCCAAAAATCGGGACTACTAGATTGATTTTTCAGTATATTCCTTTCAATGTTACAATACATATATATACATGTTGAAGCATTCATAAAACCCAATCCATTAACCATAGATTAGAACATAATTGTAGTTCACTTGACTAGATCTACAAAATAACATGGGAAGAAAACCATGTGCAAAACCCATGCACAAAACCATGGGTAGGTTCACCCACCATCTTTGGGTCCACCCCCCATCCTTGGGTCTGCCCAATGATTATTCAGTCTGCATACAAAAAAAAAATCTCGAGGTGTTGCCCTAGACCCCGTGCAAGGGGGATACCACCCCCCTGTGACCCCCTCCCCCCCATTCTACCTGATGCAACATACAATGCGTGGGGAAATTCATGGAAAGAATAAAAAAAACACCCAACATTCTTTCTCCCACTTATTTTTTTATTTCCACGCAAGGGGTCACAGGAGAGCTTAGTCATTAGTCCAGCCCTATGATGCCCATTGTTTCTCTACAACAACAAAAAAAACTCAGTTCTCATGGAATTCATCAATGCATATGCAACATTATTCAAAGTGTCCACCTTTACTAGCAACATTTTTTTGTCCTCAACCATATCCCTCACAAAGTGATATTGAACATCAATGTGCCAAGAAAATTGCACTTTGGCTATCACAATCTATCCTTATAGCTCGCTGCACCAACCTCATACTCGAACATAATCTCTGAAACTAAATTGATTCCTTGCTTGCATGAGTGGCTTTTATGTATTCAACCTCTATAGTTGAAAGTGCCACTACAAACTACCTCTTACTCATCCAACCAACCGCTCCTCCAAATAGGTTAAACACATACCCACTTGTTGATCTTCTCTGATCCATATATCTATCCCAATATTCATCAACAAAGCAATGAATGTGAAAAACTTTGTCCAATCTTGGCCTTCCTTGTTAACACAAAACATAATCACTAGTGCCATGACAATACCCGAAAACTCGCTTCACTGTTGTCCAATGCTCGTTCTCTGGTTTTGACATAAACCTGCTCAATACTCCCACTGCATGTGAAATGTTTGGTCTACTGTAAACCATTGCATAAAGCAGGCTACCAACTGCACTCACATATGTAACATGGGACATGTCCTCTTCCTCTTCTTCTATCTTAGGACAATGTTCAATATAAAAATTTACACCTATAGGAATAGGAACCTTCATCGGTTTACTATCATGCATATTAAAGCTCTGCAATAGTGTCCTGGCATGCTTCCTTTGGTTTAACCAGAGCTTCCTGTTTTCTAGATATTGCTTAATTTCCATGCCCAAAATATAGTTTGCAACACCAATATCCTTCATGTCAAATTTGGAGGACAATTGGGTCTTCAAAACCTGGATAATTTCATTGTCATTTCCAATGAGAAACATATCATCCACATACAAGAAAAAATAAATAACATGGTCACCAACTAATTTAAAATACATACAATGATATTCTATGATTTTTGTGAATCCGAGTCCTCATATATATGTATCAAATTTATGATACCACATCGCTGGTGATTGTTTTAACCCATACAGAGACTTTTTTAACCTTCATACCAATTGTTTCTTACCCTTCACTGCAAATCCTTTGATTTTATTCATGTATATCTCTTCTTCCATATCCCCATGAATAAATGATGTCTTCACATCCATATGTTCTACCTCAAAATCAAAAGCAACAACAACATCTAAAAGTAATCTATTAGAAGCTAACTTGGAAAAAAGAGAAAATATTTCACCAAAATAAATTCCCGACACCTAGGAATAACCTTTTGCTACCAACCAATATTTCTGTTTCTCCACCTTGACTTTTGCATTCATCTTCTTATTAAACAACCATTTGCTACCAATGGTTTTCCTTCCAGCTGACAACTCCACCAAATACCAAGCCTCATTTTTTTCCAAATATGGCATTTCATCAACCATGCCCTATTTCCAAAGTATTCCATCCTCTGAATCCATTGCCTCCCTGACAGTTCTGGGATCATCATCAGTAATAGATAAAGAAAAATTTTAACATAAATCATATGGACTATACATTTTTGGTTTCCTTCTTTCTCGAACTGATATTATCAAAACTAGAGTTTGTGGCTCTTCCTCTTCTTATTCTTATTTTGTTGTAGAGTCTGATTCTTCCTCCTTTAGATAAAACTCTATATTCTCAGGTTCTGTTGGTAGCAATTCATGTTTAATAACATATTTAACCTCTCTAAACACCACATCTCATTTGTACACAACCTTCATTTTTTTGGGTTCCAAATCTTATAACCTTTTAAACCATCATTATACCCAATAAAGATGCACCTTTCATATTTACTATCCAACTTGGTTCTTTTATCCTTTGGAATGTGTACATATGCATCACAGCCAAAGACCCCTCAGATCTGAAAGAGAGGGTTTCTTACCAGTCCATACCTCATGTGGATTCTTATCCTTCAATGTTAATGAATGTGATATGTTAACCATGTAACATGTAGTATCCATTACCTCTTCCTATAATTCCTTTTCTAACTCAACACCATAGAGAATGATTCATTCCTTTTCCATCAACGTCCTATTCATTCTTTCTGCAACTCCATTTTTATGAGGTATGTATGGAGTAGTATTATGTCGTGTTATACCACACTTCTTACAGAACTCTTCAAATTCCTTCTTGCATAACTCTACACCATTATCTATCCTCAACACCTTGCTCTTCTTCTTTGTCTGATTTTCCACCAGAGCCTTAAATTGTTTAAACTTGTCAAAGACTTCATATTTCTTCCTAAAGAAATATATCCATCTATTCCTCGATAGTCATTTATAAATGAGACAGAGTACACAGACTTACCTAATGATGGAACTGACACAGGTCTAAACACATCATTGTGTACAATCTCTAATATATTTTTCGCCCTCTTAGAACCATATCGAAAACTCACCCGATTTTGTTTCCCATATACACAATTTTCATAGAAATCCAAATCCATATAGAAATTAAATATACCTTCAACCATACCATTACCATGCAATATTCGAATGCACTTATTACCGATATGTCCAAGCCTTTGATGCCATAACATGGTCTTTTCTCCAAATACCACTATATTTTCTACTCCAATTTTAGGAACCATAGAACAATTACACTCATCAATAATGGTGTTACCTATAATATTTTACATATTTCCAATCTGAACTCCCCGCATCAATACCGGTTCTCCCTTAACCATCTTGTAGGTATCTTTCTCGAACATTGTTTTTACACCTGCATCATCCATCCTGCTTACAAAAATCATATTTTTGGCCAATGTAGGAATATCCACAACACCAAGAAGTGTTATAATCCTTCCACCTTGCAACTTCAGCTTGACTTTTCTGCATCTGATGTTTCTAGCCTTTTTATCATCCCCTAATAAGACATCGCCACCATCATATTTCTTGTACTTGTAGAACCACTCCCTATGGGGAGTGAAGTGAAAGGATGCACCTGATTCAATCAACCATGCCTCATGATCTACATGTGTACTTGAAGAGTAAGCCAAGTACATATATCCACCTTCATCTGAGGTGGTTTTTGCCTTTGCAGAAGGAGCATCATCAGATCCTTTAGATCTACAATCCTTTTTTTAGTGCCCTTCATTTTAGCACTTCCAACACAACTTTACAGGTTTTCTTGGAGATTTAGATCTCCCTCTAGATTTATATCTCCCACTCGAGGAATTATATTTGTTTCCATTTTGGGATTATCCTTGTACAGACAAGGCATCTCCATTCTTATTATCCATTATTTTCTGTCTCATCTCTTCTGACAACAAGGATGAGACTATTTCATCAAAATTCAAGGTAGTTATATTGATACCTATTGCAACAACCAGAATACCCCATGTAGTAGAGAAAATAGAAAACTGATCCACTTATCTTCATCCAGAATTTTTATATCAATACATAAAAAATGGCTTACCACAGTATTAAAGGTATTTAGATGTTTTGTCACCAAGTCTCCATCCTTCATCCTCGGGTTATATAGATTTTTTTTGCAGAAAAAATTTATTTACCAGAGACTTAGATTGATACAAAGTCTCTAACTTGACCCACAAATCCTTCGTTGTATGTTCCCCTGATACATTCAACAATACTAAATCTGAGAGACACAATCATATTGTGATCTTCACCTTCTGATCTAACTTCACCCAATATTATGTCAAGATTATTTTCAGTATCGTGCCTAGATATTTAGAAATCCACTAATCTCGGTCCACCAAGATATCCTCCATCTTGAGCTTCCACAACTCAAAAATTTGACAATTTATTTCTCAATCTCTATCTTTCCACTGTTTGCCATCTTATTTCACCGCAAGAATAGATCCTGCATATCTCCCATTGAACAGGGTCTACCATAGGCCCAAGAAAAACCCCTCAGTAGCAAAAGCATCCCCTTGAATCTAAACAACTCTGATATGAAATTAGGTTTTAACCCTGTACATAAATCACCTGCAAACAAGTTCTTAAAGATAGAAAATATACAATGGCGAGAACATAAAACAAATATACACAGATATTTTTCCCCGGATCCCAAAATCGGGACTATTAGATTTATTTTTCATTACATTCCTTTTAATTTTATTATACATATATATACATATATAACCCTTCATAAACCCCAATCCATTAACCCTGGATTAGAACATAACTGTTACACCATTTTTCTGGTCATCTAACTCATTATCATTAGATGAACCCAAGTACACCATGTAAGACCAATTTTACCCCAAGTAAAATTTCTTTCACCATATAAAATAACATTTGTCCATATTTCCTGGTCATATTTAACCCAAAACAAGGAAATTAATTAAATAAATCATTATTTATTTAATTATTTCCTAAGAATAAGTTATTTAAATCATTATTTAAATAATATTCTTAGTTAAATTTGACTAAATCATTCATAAATAATTAAATAAACCATTACTTATTTAATTATATTCCCATCATTTCCCTAAAATGATAAATAAATCATTTATTTATTTATTATTTACAAATAAAGGAATTGACCCAAGTCAAGAACCCTTTTCCCTCCAACAAATATAATAAAATATTCCTAAAAGGTGCTTCTAGAATTCGATTAATAATATTTTATTCATGCACCGAGTTCTAGACTGCCCCAATATTTTGTTATAAATAGAGGGGTTTTTCCCATTCATTAATCACCTTCATTACATTAGATCACTCTGGATCTTTTCTTGGTCACCATTTTCCATTTTGCTTTGTGAATTCCCATTGAGTTCTATGTTTGCTTTTCCACATCCATAAGAGAGAGAAATGCTAGATCTAAAACACTGAGGACTTCCAAGAACCCATCCCACTAAGGAGAATCGGAAAACACCTTTCTTGTTTTCCTCACAGGTGCCCCATTCTTTAATATAATACAAAATTCTTTCATATACATTCTTCTTGTCTTGTTCATTGGATCCATGGAGCTATGTTATTTTTTATCTGCTTAATATCTTTTGTGCTTAGATCTGAATTTGTGCAGCAATCTTAAAGGTATTTTGCAGCCATAATCGATGTTAGGGCTATTTTTTATGTGTAGCTAAAGTGATCTTTTACGACGAAAGATTCATACTAACAATAACCGTAGTTCCCTTTACCAGATCTACAAAATACCATGGGTATAAAATCATCATGCCCAAAACCATGTTCAAAACCCATGCAGAAAACCATGGGTAGGTCCGCTCACCATATTTGGGTCTTCCCCCCATCCTTGGATTTGCCCAACTATTATTGGATCCGCATTAAAAACAAAAAACATCTCGAGGTGTTGCCCCAAACCCCATGCAAGGGGGCTACTACCCCCTGACAAGGGGGTGTTTCCTCCCCCCTGTGACCCCACCGTTGTGCCCAATGCAATGCACAACGCATGGAGCTATTCATGGAAATAATATAATACACACCCAACATAGGGAATTGAATAATCCAACACTCCCCGTGTGTTTCATGACATGTGTTGAACCACCTCTCGAGGATCCATTAACTCTAGCAATGCATCCATTTAATAACACCTGCGGGTTTTGGTGTAATGGAAATCATGATTCCAACCAATGGTATCAGAGCCAAATTTCTTGATTTTGAATCACACTCGACTCACGTTGGTGGTATAATGTTGGTAATTGGATAATACAACACTCCATGTGTGTTTCACGACATGTGCTTAGCCGTCTCACGAGGATCCATTAACTGTACGTTTAGTAACAGCTACAGTTTTTGGTGTAACGACAATCGCGATTCCAACAATCTACGTTTTGAAGATTTGAGCTACCTCACTCGCTGAATCTGTTGACTTAACTACAATTAAGTGAGCTTCATTGATTAACATGTCAACCACTACCATGATGGAACCATATTTTTTTGATGTCCCCAAAAAAATTGTAATAAATTCCATGGAAATGAACTCCCATTTCCATTCTAGTATCGAAATAATTTGCAATAAACCCATTGGATTCTTACAATCAGCTTTCACCTCCTCACAGTCCAAACATATAGAAACAAATTTAGCCACCTCTTCATTCAAGTTCATCTAATAATAGAACTTATTAACTATTTTCAAAGTCTTTTGGTATCATGGGTGACCTGAATACAACTTGACATGAAACTCCCTCAAGATAATCTTCTTAAGCTCATTGTCATCTAGTACATAAATCTTGTTCCTAAATTTGACCAAGCCATATGTCATGAGGTGGTACTCCTCATACCTAGCACTTTCCACTTGCTGCTACAACCTCTGCTTCAATTGTTGATACATGTCATCATGTTGTCCTGCCTACAAGATCTACTCCTGTAAATATGTTCCATAAGATCTCATAGTTGAAATGTAATTTACTTGCACTCTTCTACTAAGAGCATCTGCAACCTTATTCTTCTTACCCTTGATGTATCTAATCTATAAGTCAAACTCACTAAGGGTATACAACCATCTAGATTTCTTGGCATTCAGATCAGGTTGGTCAAATAAGTACCTCATCCCACTATGATCCCTCCTCAAGAATAATCTCCTACCAAGAAGATAATGTGTCCACATATTTAATGCATAAATGATAGTTTCCAACTCAAGATCATGAGTCACAGAGTTCTTCTCATGCTCTTTCAATTATCTTGACTCATAGAAAACCACTTATCCTTCCTGAATTGGGAATCCACCAAGTCTTTCGTTGCAATCATTTGTACATACTACAAACTCCTTATCAGGATTTGCAATCTTCAAGACTAGAGCATCTGTAAGAAAAATATTTAAGTGCTCAAAACTAGTTTCACACTCCTCATTCCAATCAAACTTATTTCCTTTCTTTGTAAAGATGTAATAGGATAGGAAATCCATGAGAAGTTCATGATTAACCTTTTGTAATAACCTTCTAGTCCTATGAATGACCTGAACTCATCCACATTCCTAGGAGTTGGCCACTCCATGATAGCTTTAATATTTTTTGGGTCCATAGTTATAACTTCCTTGGAAACAACATGCTTTGAGTAGTGAACTTCAGTCTAAAATAAAGTTCACTTGCTAATATTGTCATACAATTGATTCTCTCTCAACATTATCAATACCGATGTCAGATGCTCTGTATGCTCTTCCTCATTCTTAGAATATATCAATGTATCATCAATAAAAACTATCATAAACTTATCCAAATAAGGATGCAACACATCGTTCATCAAGCACATGAAAGTAGTTGGGGCATTAGTAAGACCAAAAGGAACCACCTCAAACTCATAGAGAAAAAATTGTTCTAGAAACACCACAGTAAAATTATGTGTCAAAAACGATGAACAAGACAATCATGGAGAATGCAAGGAGTATGAGACTGCATGTAAATTTACCCTTATAGTTTTGGAAAAATATTTTTGGTAATTCTATCTACATAATAAATATAGGGCCTTCAAGTTCCTTGGATGGAACTCTAGAGGAGTCATGGATAGATAAAAAGGTAAACTGCTCATTCCAAATACTCTTGTTGTGAAGAATTTTCCCATATTGATAGAGAAAATAGATCAAACCTTGAAGAAAAATCCATGAAGTACTGTAATTTTATGAATATGGATTTAATATTTTTGGTTATTGCTTATGCAATTATGAAAATCACAAAATCATTAGGAGTGGAGATGTTGTATTCAATGAAAAGGCCACTTACAAAGATCAGTTATAGAGAAATAAACAAGAAATAACATTTTTCAAAATGCTTGATGAAATCATAGTAAATTAAATTCCAAAGGTGCCAAAAAATCAAAACGTTTAACAATATCAAAAACAAAAACTACCTCAAACTCCTACACATTTTATTAGAAAACCAACCAGGTTAAGCATAACCCCTAAATGATACTCTACATGATTATATTATGTATTATTGATGTATTCTAGTGAACCAAAAATATATGAAGAATCAATGAAATTAGAAACTAGAATGAAATGGGATCAAGGCAGAAAGAAGAGATGGATTATTTGGTACATAACGAGAGAATAACAAGTTTTATAGTGATAGAAAGAGTGACATTATGAGTTGGAGAGGCAGGAAAAGATGCAACCTCGTAGGGGTTGGGGCTCGACAATGTAGATAAATCTAAGACTTCTAGAATTCTATCAATACAGAAAATTATTTTAGATCCAATGTTTGCTAATGGAGTTCATACTATAGCACCTAGCCAAAAGAGTACACAAGAAGATGCAATGGTGTAAAGTATGGAAAATAACCTGTGACATAAACATAGCACACTAAGACAATAGGTGCAACAGAAGAGAAAATTAGACTAACGAAGCACATATCCCCCTTATAGGAATCATAGCATGCATTTTACGTGATGTGGTCCATAGTTAGCATGTTGTGAGTAAACCTATAAGGAAATCAAGTCATCCATCAAGAATCATCGTAATGGTTGAGTTTGTTATGTTAGGAGTTAAATTCAATCGAGCATTAGGTACCTACACCAACAATATTGAGTACCACATCTAGTGTGATGTATCCTATATAAAGCCTAGGAAACATAGGGAAAAGGGTTCTACAACTCGACCCACTGGCCATCACATTTTTTTAGATGTCTTCCAACACTGTACAAGGTGACTTTCCATATGATCAATTGAGTCCATCACAGGTGCCCATAAGCAATCTTCAATAAATATTTGATGGAGATACTTAGGGAGCTTCATAGTAATCATAGTAACTTAGCTCATCCTTATGTTGAACTACCATAGAACCATCACCACTAGATTTCTACACATGCATCACTTCTTAGTGCAATGGAGGAGATCTATGCCCACATTCCAAGCTCCAAGGAATTTCAAACAAATATTCTTTCCCAAAGAAACTATAAAGGTCCAATACACTACTAAGAAATTAAAGAAGCAAAATAGAGAGCTTGAGGAGAAGGTAAATCATATGCCTACCTTGGCACAACTAGAGCTCGAGAAAAAAATTAGAAAAGATGAGAAACACCTATAGTAATACAAGGCCCACACAAATGGATTTTTCCATTGGATCAACCATTGATTTTGACTTTTGACTCACCTACAAAATGCTCCTAATGTGCACACACCATGGGAATAGAGTTGTGCATGGGAAGCATATATCAATGACAAAAGGCAGTGATTTTGCAAGCCTTATCTTGACAACATGCGAAGAGTTCATGACCAATATATGTGCTCTAACCTTCCATATCACAATAATTTGGGCCAAGTAGCAAACACTCTCTACCATGTTTCTAGAGTAGGAGGAATAATCTAAGTGTCAATAATCTAAGGTCTACGTAAATTGAGCCAAGAAAATATATCAAAACCCATATACCTCAAAAATTGAGGCTAACAAGTTTTGCAATCACTAGAAAGTGTTGTTCAAGTCATTAGATGAATTCGGTGCTAATTTACAATATTCGTGAGACATTTACCAATAATGGTTCCATCAAGTACCTCTACTTTACCAAAGTAGAAGATACTGGTTCAAGGACAATTTAAGTAATAGTGTAGGGAACCAAAGCAAGGCCAAAATTTGAAGAAAGGTATAGGTGTATGGAATAGAAGAATGGGGTTGTGCACAAGACATGCTACATACACAAATTTTTATAGTGTACAAGTACAAATACACCACACAAGCATCACATGAACTAATTACAAGATATTATACCACTATTCAAGAAAGATTTTGGAAAATCTAGCAATTATAACCACTCAGTAACCAAATTAGTCTTCCATTTGGTTGAAACGAGATATAGAAATATGTATGTACATAATATTAGATTATATATATAATTATAAATACTATGATGCTAGGAGGATCTATGTTATTCAACAAGATAAACAATAGAGATATGTTTAGGGTCAAAATACTTGTTGTAGTTATTCATTGTATCTTATTTAGTGTGTCTGTTATCCGGGGATTTCTAGAATTGAAAAAAAAATGATGAAAAGAGATGCTAGCGAAGTAGGCGTTAGAGTTCTAGTGGAGGAATTGAATGAAATGGATTAGTCCAATAGAAGATGAATAGTATAATAATAGAGACATTCTAATTTGTGTAAAAAAAATTGAATACAGCATATCTGCACCATCCATTCCCTACACCATTGACAAATGAAGTAACAAAAAATTCCAGATGAAGGGAAGTGCATACATTCATGGATAGATTCTTGGGATATCATTAGCTATGCATTCTAGAGGAGGGAAAATTTAAGACCGTGTTTGCAAAAGTGGGGCTAATTCACATACACGCTGATTTTTTTTGGGTTGAATAATTCACCTATAGTTCTTCCAAGGATCATACTAGTTGACTTTAAGAATTTCATGCATAAATTTTTGGAGGTATACTTGGATAATTGGCCATGTTTATCTTATTAAAACAATGTATGCAAGTATTAAGGCTAATGCTTGAGAGATGTAAGTAGGTGTTAATATTGTTGAACCTAAGTAAGATCTAAAACAATTGAGCTAGGAAAAGAAATCAATCCCATTTACCTCAACAATAGAAGCTAACAAGTTTTACAATCCCTTGAAGTTGTTGCTCGAGTCATTAAATAAATTTGATGCTAAGTTACAAAGTTTTTGTGAGAAAGTTACCCATAACAATTTAGTTAATTTCCTCTACTTTACCAAAGTAGAAAATATTAACTCAAGAACCATTTAAATAAGAACGTAAGGCACCAAAAAAACAAAATTTTGAAAAAAGTGCAAGTATAAGACACAAAAATAAGATTGTGCACAAACATGCACAAATTTTTACAATATACAAATACAAATACGCTCCACAAACATTACTTACACTAATTTTAAAATATACCACTACTAAAAAAATGTTTTGGAAAATCTATCCGTTCTGACCACTTGGTAAATAACACTCCACAAAAATTACTTACACTAATTTTGAGATATACCACTACTCAAACAAATATTTTGGAAAATATATCAGTAATGACCACTTGGTAATCAAAGTAATCCACCGTTGAAATATAAAAAGATGAATGTACATAATTTTAAATGCTAAATATATATGCATAACTATAAATATATATTTATACATAATTATAACTATATAGCTAGGCCTTTCCATAAAAAGATGAATATACATAATTTTAAATGCTAAATATATATATATATAAATATAAATATATATTTATACATAATTATAACTATATACCTAGGCTTCCTCAACAATCGATAATAATTTTAAATGAAACGAAATCAAATATTAAAAAAAATAAAAATAAAAATAAAAACCAATACTAGTATTAATTATGCCAAAGTAATCTATCATTATAATTGAAATTGGATATAAAAATATGTATATACATAATGTTAGATGCTAAATATAAATTCATAACTATAACCGATAATTATTGAGTCGATAGTCTCAATGTGTAAGTAGGTACTCAACATTTGTGAATTAAAATAAATTATTTTTTAAATAGAAAAGTAATATTAACTATAATAAAAAACAAAAAGTTAATATGTTATATATGTTTATTTAATTGTTAATATGTTATATATGTTTAGTTAATTGTTTATATGATATAATGTAATTTTATGTGAAGAAATTAGAAATAGAAAAAAATGTTTAAATTTTATATTTTTTAAAAATATTTTAATACAAGAGTTTTTTTTAGTTAATTTGAATATCTGTTTTAAGTCTTTACAAGTAGAATAATCTGTTGAGGAGTTTTTAATCCGATTTTGGGAATACAAATGAGTTTATTTTTAAAAAAGCATCATTTTCTTTCTTAAAAAAATTGATGAGTTTCAAAGAGCTAAAACAATAGTATAAATATATAAAAAATGAAAAAAAAAATGAAAGTGTTAATTAATTTATGTGAATCTCAATTTATTTACACATTGTATATACAATTGGGATATCTATGTTAACTAAACCAGCCTAGATCTATCTAACTCTAGATCTATCATGGGTCGAGAGGGATCAAATCTCTCGAGGTGCAAACCTATTTTTTGAGTGCAAAACTTGAGGAAAGGTTTGCACCTCGAGAGATTTGATCCCTCTCGGCGCATGATAGATCTAGGCTAGTTCCATAAGCATCAACGTCACATTTTTCAGATTATTATTAAACCTCTTCCCACAATTAAACCTCTTCCATGACCAACTAAAAACACTAAATAATCCAACGATTGAACCTCTTTTTCCATGACCATCTTCTCAATATGCATTTGAATATTCAGCTCAATGTACGGTTTGTTTGGGAGCTTGACAAAGCTCGAACCATCGGTAGTTGAGATTGTGGAGATTTCCAGGTGAAGTGGCCCATCTCACAAGTTATAGGGTCGACAATAGGCGTAACCTGTTAACATTGATGTGGCGATGTGTGCCTCTTAACCAAGGTTAGCTCAACAAAATAATATTTCTCAAACGTCACGGCACTGTTAAATTCAAATAGATACAAATACATACTCCCACGTCTTTATGACTATATAAACAAACACACTCTTATTTCTACAGAGCAAAGAAGTACGTGCACTCTCTGTGCTACTAACAGTAGTGATAGACATTAGCCAATATGACAAACTGCCTCCGTATTATGACACCGAGCGTTATTATTCTATGGTTCGTTGTTGCCTTCGATGTTGTTTCCATCTGCCGAGGAGATGTTGGGGATTTTGCTACCCAAGATTTCTTCAATGGAATTTTGTCTGGTGCTTCTGATAGTTGCCCAGGAAAGACCTTCTATACATACAATAACTTCATGGACGCAGCCACTGCATTCTCTGGCTTTGGCACTACTGGGACCGACGTTGATCACAAGAGAGAAATCGCTGCTTTTTTCGCCAATATTGCTCACGAGACTTCCAGTACATCTCACATGCATACTCGCTATTTCTATAAATTTGTTATATATCTATATATATATCAGTAATTTTAAGTGCTATTTTTTGGAAATATATATATATATATATATATATATATATCTATATATATATTTTGATGATTTCATTTCAAAATTTATAAATATTTAAAAATTGGTTGTTTATCTACGTGACTGACTGGTTGGCAGGACTGTGCTACGTCGAGCAAACAGAGAAGTCTGACTACTGCGATTCCAAATACCAGTGTGCGGCGGGAAAGCAGTACTATGGGCGCGGCCCCTTGCAACTCACATGGTATGTATGTCTATAAGCTTTTGTCCCGAGTTTGTAGTTGAATTTTTACTTAATTCTTAGTTGTGGGGTTTTGGTTTTCACAAATTTGTGGAGGTTTGGTTTTCACAAATTCAATTATTTATTGTTTCTGAAAAAATCTAACATCTAAATAAATAAATTTAAAATTTATTTAATAAATTATATTTCTCTGGAGAGACGGGTTTGCTATTTGGCTGAGAATTGTTTTTGCAGGAATTATAATTATGTTGCAGCTGGGGATTACCTGGGCTTTGATGGTCTGAATCACCCTGAAATTGTAGCCCGGAATGGCTCAATCTCGTGGAAGACTGCTGTCTGGTTTTGGATGAAGCATAGTAATTGTCACTCTGCTATTACATCTGGACAAGGATTCAGGGCAACCATCAAAGCAATCAGTGGAGATGAATGTAATGGTGGAGACTCCAACGCAGTTGATGAGCGTGTCAATTATTATACCAACTATTGTAACGAGTTTGGTGTAGATCCAGGAAATAACCTTAGCTGTTAAAAGTTTATTAATATGCTGTGACCTCTTGATCTCTGTCAAAGAATCCAGAATAGTTCAAAATAATACATTCTATCATACTCAATAAAATCGATAGAGTCTGATTACCATGGTTAGCATTAGCAAGAAATTAGGGATGTATGTGACAGGTAAAACCAGAGAACATTCTCTTATGATGAATCCCTTTCTTTCAACATGTAAGCACATCCATGGGTTTTGCATGCTAGTGAACTGTGTGAGTACAGCAAATTAAGATTAGACTAATTAATTGTACCTAGTGCATTTGGTGACACACTGATTTTATATATTTGATAGCCATGGTGTATTAGTTGTTAGGAAATTGTTAGGAAAAGTACCAATTATCTTTTGATTTTTATAAATAACATTATATTTTTTTTTGGTAAAATTTATTATAGTAGTGAGAATAACTATTTTTGGCTCATCACTTTTATTCAAGGAAAACCATCTCACCTAGAATAACCTGCTAGTGATTGGTAAAGGGGCATGCTTTCACTCCTGCCATGTCTCTGGTCTTGGGCCTTTAACCCGTTTCCTTAAGTTTGAGAAAAACTAGCTCTTAGCCAAATATTATTCAAGGAAAACCACCCCACCTAGAATAACCTCCTAGTGGTCCCTAAAGGGACAGGCTTTCACTCCTGCCATGCCTATGGTCTTGGGCCTTTAACCGGTTTCCTTAAGTCTGAAAAAAACTAACTCTTAGCCAAATCGAAACAGTTTTAAGACATACTCCAGGCCCTACAAATAACATTATATTGTTTTACTTGTTAAGATGATTTATCCTTTTTCTCACATTAAAAAAGATGTTTTTTGTTATCATGATATAGAGAGCATTTCTTTTGTTCATTCAATTCATTAATGTTATGTTCAAATATTGTGGTGTTGGTAGAATTAAATGTTATGCTTAAATATTAGCTTTGGTAGAAATAAAATTAGCAATTGCTTCTAAATTATTTCTAAATGTGCAAAAGTACACAGAAGGAATGTAACCATTAGAAGATTATCTAACCACAAACAACTTTTTACTGAGAAAATTTGCCATTAATCTGAAGAGAATGGACCCTAGCAATGGAGGTGTTGTTGGTTACACTGATTCCATATGACCGATTTTATTGCTTCCAAATATCCATCCTCCTTCAAAACTATGCTAGGATGATTGTGTTTTCATTATCAAATCCATTTTATTTTATTTTTTCCTGGTTTCAAAAACACTGGTATGACCATGACTGTTATGTATTTGATGGATATGACTGTACATCATATGGCTATGATGGTTATGTATTTGATGGATGTAACTGTTCATGAGAGGCCTCATCTTGTAAGAGTTCATTAATGTCCACGCTGCAATTTTTGATGTTGTGAGTGTTGGATTCAAAACTGCTCGAAGGGCTCTTTTCTCCATTCTTGTTCGGCTCTCTCAATAGTAACAAGTTAAGCCAGTGTGCCCTTGTCTCCTCCAAGAAATCAAGGTGTTAAAAGTAATCTTCAGGCATAATTCTTCGTTTCCCGCTCGAGTATCATCAATTATTTCGAGGTTGAGTATCATCACTAAAAATAATCGACATGCTGTATATTGCCTATGCTGTATATTGCCTTGGACAGCACACCTGTTCAAATGTATTAGTTCGTATGCCAAACTAGCTGGTGATTTCGCCTACAATTTTGTGAATTATGAAAGGCTTTTATGGAGACCTGTGTTAATTCAAGGTGTACAAGCCTTTTTCAAGATTTTATATTTAGATTTACAATAACATTTTATATATTAAATTTCAACTGTATACTAACTCTTTATATATATTAAATATCGATTTCATATTAACAACGGAAGATGGTACACAATTCCATCCTTTAATATATTATTTAAATGTATATTTGAAAAAAAACTTTATATGTTAACCGAAAATACTAATTTCAATTTGGAAAAACTTATAAACTGAGCATATAAGCTATATTATGTTAATCAAATAAATAGAGTTACATATATACATGAGGAATTGTTTCAAGATAGAGAAGCTATTTTAGATGCACAATAATTTGGTTGAGAGAATATCTCAACCTCACACTAAACTAGGAACTAACTTATAAAATAGGAACAAACTCTATAGATAGAGAGAATCACAACTGAAGACAAGTAGGAATTACATATCTTCCTAATATAAAGATTATCTCTGCCTATTCATAGTCAAGAATTGAACATAGAATTTCATGTTCTAAACATTTAGGGGCCATACTATTACAATGAGAACTTTTGGAATAGAACATGTTCCCTTGGATACCTTCAAGTGGAAAATCTTGTTGTACGGGTTGGGAAGTAGCATTTTATTGGACTATTTTTAGCACATCGAGAATTCCTTCTTCATATTCATCAATTTATATTATAGACAAAGTTCCAACTTGTTATCACTTCCCTAGTTTTTGCTAGTTAAAGGTGGATTCTAAAAATGGAATCCCATTTAAATATAATTCCTATAATTCCTAGTGAGAAGAGGATGATTTTTAAATATAATTTCCATTGGATGGGGGAGAATGATTTTATAACCATGGGAGAAAAGAGGATGGTTTTCTAACCTTGGTTTTGAATTGGGCTCCATACTATTTATATTCATATCTTCATGTATGCTTAGTTTTTTCTAAAATTAAATGTGCTCAAAGGGAAGTTGCAAAGAGGGTTGTCCTAGAACTAGAAATAGAAATAAAAGGAAACAAGAGACTTTTCAAATTAGAGAAATTAATAGTGAGTGAATCTTTTCTTTGTTTATTTTTATTTCTAGCCCAGCCAAAGGACATTTCAAATTAGAGAAATTGAAAGAAAGTTGGTTTCCTTTGACTTTGAGAATTGTTTCTGTGATAGAAGAATGGTTGAATTGTCTCTTCAAGAGAGGCAACTAATGAAGTTCCTTTTGGATGACTAAAGGGTGTAGAGATTGAAGAGAAGGGAATTGTGGTTAGAAATTGCAAGTCATAGCACAATGTTCTTCCATAACTATGCGATAAATATGAAGAACTATAACGCTATTTGGGATTTGAATAAGGATCTTGGAAATAAAGTCAAGGGATTTAAAGACTTTTTTTTGTTGGAAATCAAACATTTCAAAACCTAGACATGGGTGATGTTGGGAAACTTTCATAGGTTTGTAGAGGATGAAGAAAATGAAAAGTTATTTCAACAAAAGAAATTACTTAGAATTATAAACCATTTCAAAATAACAAGATTCCATTCCTAAATGGACGGATGGAGTAGTTTTTTATGAACTTTTTAAATATTGTGAAGAATGATCTTCTCATAGTGGTGGAACATATTTGACTTGTAAGGAGAATGTGCGGAAAATTCAATTTTACATTCATAGCAATTATCCATAAAATGTCCCAATAATTTTAATGACTTGCATCATGTTTCATTATGCAACTATATCTACAAGATTATGGTAAAAACCATCATGGCAAGGATAATACCTTTTCTCTCATGGTTGATATTGGATGAATAGTTTTGGTTTCTTAGAGTTAGGATAATCCATACACTTATCGAGCCAACCCAAGAACTGGGGGTGCATTCAATTAAAACTATTAGTAAGGTTGTACAACTCTTTTGAAATCAGACATATAAAAATCTTATGATATAGTTCCATGGAAATTATTGAAATTCCTTCTTCATCTTGGGTTTCATCTTTTTCTACCTAAATGGATCATCTGATGCATTATATATTCTTTTTTTTCAATTATGATTAATGGTGCAAGTTCATATTTTTTAAGCCCTAAATTGACTTCATCAAGGTTGTCTAAACTCTCCTTATTTATTTTTGCTTATTGCATAAGGTCTCAGTGGAATTCTCATTAAATCCAAAAAATGCCACTACATTTAAGGGATTTTGATGGGCCAAAAAATTAAACTTATGCACTTACTATTTGCGGAAAATGTGTTTTTATTTTCTAGTGTAATGTGCCAAAAGGTGAGAAATTCGTATTGATTATTGAGAAATTTTGTTATGATATGGGGATGTTGGTAAACTTGGAAAAATATACTATATACATCCTTGATAGCATGGAAGGAACTAAACTTCAGATGATTGATATTTGTAGGTATTAATCTCATGCTCTTAATAAAGGATTCAAATACTTAGGTTTCAACATCAATCCAAATAGCTATGGTATTTATAATTGGTAATGGCTACTATCCAAGGTGGATAATTGAATTCACTTCTGATGTAATCATTGTCTATCCTAGTTTTTTCCAAATAAAATTTGTATTGGAGGAAATTACAATATCTTAACACCTTTTAGAACTCATCTTTATAAGCAATTTGAATCATATTCAAAATATTACATTAAATTGTTTATGTAAGGGAATTTCTAAATACCTAGGGTCTCATATTATTTGTTGGTCGCAATTTCTTTACCCAAGAAATTTGGGGGTTGGCATTTAGAAAAATTGTGGTTTTCAAGAATGCCTTGACTAGGAAATCCTTATGCATCTTTCTCACCCATGATAGTCTATGGAGAAAAATAATCATAGCTTAATATAGTTTTCCTCAGATAATTTGGGATTGGATTTGATCTCCCAACAAGTCAAGAAATAACTCCCCAAATCAATGGATAGCCCTCTCACATGATTTCTCATTGGTTGCAAGAATTTGGCTTGTGGATTCATATTTGTTTCAATGGTTCACATTAGTAAGGATGTGATTGAAGGTTGCAACAATGAAGCCCCATTATCTAATGATTTATTTGGACACCAATATAAAATCGGTATTTGTACCCTAAATAAACTTATGTTGGGGAACATGACATCAAGGATGGTTTTCAGTAGTGGATTTGAACCGTGAGGATTTATGGATCGATTTTTGCAAAATACTTTTTGCATATATTCATTTTATCTTATTTACTGTGTCTGTTATCTAGGGATTTCTAGAATTGAAAAAAAAAAAAAAAAAAGATGAAAAGAGATGCTAGCGAAGTAGGCATTAGAGTTCTAGTGGAGGAATTGAATGAAATGGATTAGTCCAATAGTAGATGAATAGTATAATAATAGAGACATTTTAATTTGTGTAAAAAAAAATGAATATAGCATGTGTGCACCATCCATTCCCTACACCATTGACAAATTAAGTAATAGAAAATTCCAGATGAAGGGAAGTGCATACATTCATGGATAGATTCTTGGGATATCATTAGCTATGAATTCTAAAGGAGGACAAAATTAAGACCGTGTTTGCAAAAGTGGGGCTAATTCGCATACATGCTGATTTTTTTTTGGGTTGAATAATTCACCTATAGTTCTTCCAAGGATAATACTAGTTGACTTTAAGAATTTCATGCACAAAGTTTTGGAGGTATAATTGGATAATTGGCCATGTTTATCTTATTGAAACAATGTATGCAAGTATTAAGGCTATTTCTTGAGAGATGTAACTAGATGTTGATATTGTTAAACCTAAGTAAGCTCTGAAACAATTAAGCTAGGCAAAAAAAATCAATCCCATTTACCTCAACGATAGAAGCTAACAAGTTTTACAATCCCTTGAAGTTGTTGCTCAATTCATTATATGAATTTGAAACTAAGTTACAAATTTTTGGGAGAAAGTTACCCATAATGGTTTAGTTAATTATCTCTACTTTACCAAAGTAAAAAATATTGACTCAAAGACAAATTTTTGTGAGAAAGTTACCCATAATAGTTCCATCTAAGTACCTCTACTTTACCAAAGTATAAGGTATTGGTTCAAGGACAATTTAAGTAATAGTGTAGAGTACCAAAGCAAGGCCAAAATTTGAAGAAAGGTATAGGTGCAGAGAGTAGAAGAATGGGGTTGTGCACAAGACATGCTACATACACAAAGTTTTATAGTGTACAAGTACCAATACACCGCACAAGCATCACATGCACTAATTACAAGATATTATACCACTATTCAAGAAATATTTTGGAAAATCTAGCAATTATAACCACTCAATAACCAAATTATTCTTCCATTTGGTTGAAACGAGATATAGAAAGATGTATGTACATAATATTAGATTATATATATAATTATAAATACTATGATGCTAGGAGGATCTATGGTATTCAACAAGATAAAAAATAGAGATATGGTTAGGGTCAAAATACTTTTTGCAGTTATTCATTGTATCTATTTACTGTGTCTGTTATCCAGGGATTTCTAGAATTGAAAAAAAAAAAAAAAAGATGAAAAGAGATGCTAGCAAGTAGGCATTAGAGTTTTAGTGGAGGAATTGAATGAAATGGATTAGTCCAATAGTAGATTATTAGTATAATATTAGAGACATTTTAATTTGTGTAAAAAAAAATTGAATATAGCATGTGTGCACCATCCATTCCCTACACCATTGACAAATGAAGAAATAGAAAATGTCAGATGAAGGGAAGTGCATACATTCATGGATAGATTCTTGGGATATCATTAGCTATGCATTCTAGAGGAGGACAAATTTAAGACCTTGTTTGCAAAAGTGGGGCTAATTAGCATACATGCTGATTTTTTTTGGGTTGAATAATTCACCTATAGTTCTTCCAAGGATCATACTAGTTGACTTTAAGAATTTCATGCACAAATTTTTGGAGGTATACTTGGATAATTGGCTATGTTTATCTTATTGAAACAACGTATGCAAGTATTAAGGCTAATGCTTGAGAGATGTAACTAGATGTTGATATTGTTAAACCTAAGTAAGCTCTAAAACAATTAAGCTAGGCAAAAAAAATCAATCCCATTTACCTCAATGATAGAAGCTAACAAGTTTTACAATCCCTTGAAGTTTTTGCTCAAATCATTATATGAATTTGAAACTATTTTACAAATTTTTGTGAGAAAGTTACCCATAATGGTTTAGATAATTATCTCTACTTTACCAAATAAAAAATATTAACTCAAAAACAAATTAAATAAAAGTATAAAGCACAAAAAAAAACCAATTTTAAAAAAAAATACAAATATAAGACACATAAAAATAAAGTTATGCACAAACATGCACAATTTTTACAATGTACATATACAAATACACTCCACAAACATTACTTGCACTAATTTTCAAATATACCACTACTCAAAAATATTTTGGAAAATCTATCAATTATGACCACTTGTAACCAACAGTCCACAAGCACTACTTGCACTAATTTTGAGATATACCACTA
The DNA here is from genome assembly GCA_034641835.2 of Pinus albicaulis. Lineage (NCBI taxonomy): Eukaryota > Viridiplantae > Streptophyta > Pinopsida > Pinales > Pinaceae > Pinus > Pinus albicaulis. Next base: position 1,306,028,422 of record CM076584.1, on the reverse strand, counting down.
CGCAAACAAATATTTCCGAAAATATATCAATTATGACCACTTGGTAACCAAAGTAATCCACCGTTGAAATATAAAAAGATGTATATACATAATTTTAGATGTTAAATATATATACATAACTATAAATATAGATATTTAACTATATAACTAGGCTTTCACAACAACCGATAATAATTTTAAATGGAATGAGAAAAAAAAAACTTAGCATTAATTATGTCACAGTCATCTACCATTATAATTGAAATTGGATTTAAAAAGATGTATATACATAATGTTAGATGCTAAATATATATTCATATTTATAACAGTAAATATTTATTGAGTGATATATTTATTGTGAATTAAAATAAATTATTTTCGAAATAGAAAAGTAATATTAATTATAATAAAAAATCGCTGGGACCGACGTTGATCACAAGAGAGAAATCGCTGCTTTCTTCGCCAATATTGCTCACGAGACTTCCAGTATATCTCACACTAATACTCGGCTATTTTTAGAAATTTGTTATATATATATATATACCAGTAATTTTAACTGTTATTTTTTGGAAAGTTTTTAAATTTATTTTTTTATTTAATTTGTATAGAATTAATTTGTTATATATATATATATATACCAGTAATTTTAACTGTTATTTTTTGGAAAGTTTTTAAATTTATTTTTTTTATTTAATTTGTATAGAATTTTGCAAACATTTAGGGAGGCATTATGGAATTTCTATAGAAATTTTAATTACACTGAGATCCTAGTTATGGGTTGAGAAAGTTTACTAAGACATGAAGGTTTTGGTATAACTGCAAATCTCTTCGTGATATCAGAATTTGGATCCAGATTCTATTGCAAACCTTTTTAACCTTTTTGGTATCAGACCCTGATTCTCCCAACTAGTTTGAGCGAGTGAAACCTCAACAATGGATCGAAATCACAAATTTGACAAATAAACTATTCATAATCAAAATATAAAAAAACATTTAAAAAATACTAAATCTTTATATACAATGAAAATACAGTTTAAATAAAATCAATCAAAATTTGGTAATCAAAAATCCACCAATACAAAAAAAATCTCACTTAAACACTACCCCATATATATATATATATATATATATATATATATATATATATATATATAATTTCATTTCAAAATTTATAAATATTTAAAAATGGGTTGTTTTTCTATTTGGCAGGACTGTGCTACGTCGAGCAAACAGAGAAGTCTGACTACTGCGATTCCACCAACCAGAAATACCAGTGTGCGGCAGGAAAGCAGTAATATGGGCGTGGCCCCTTGCAACTCACATGGTATGTATGTCTATAAGTTTCTGTCAAATTGTTACCGGTGGAGGTTTGGTTTTTACAAGTTTAATTATTTATTATCTAAGTATAAGAGATTTTATTAGTTTTAGGATTTAATTAAGTATATTATTTTTAGAATTTAATTGCATTAAGTAAGTTATTTATTTATGACCATTTTCATGAGAGATATGTGATTCATTTTAGTAGTTTTAATCTTACTTTTTCACTTTTTACTGGATGCAATGAATACTAAATAGACTATAAAAAATTATAAGAAATTAGTCAATTACTACTACCTCACATGAAAATGGTCATAAATAAGTGACTAACTTAACTCACTTGAATCCCAAAATTAATCTCTTTATTATTTATGAAAAAATTCAACATTTAACAAATAATATATTTTAATTATTTATTGAAAAAATCTAACATCTAACAAATAAATTTATTCATTACATACTTTATAAATTAAAAAAAAAAATCTCATCTATTAAATTTATTTGAATTTGCTATTTGACTGAGAGTTTTTTCCAGAAAGAAAAAATGTTGATTATATTAAATATATAAACAGTACATAGACTAATGTATCTCAGCTGAGGAGCCTGCAGCGAGAAGTCGAAGCATATACAGCCATCAAATATGTGCTCTGGGAGGAGAGATTGAGCATAAACAATGAGTTGGCATACTTATAAGCGGGACAGATCCTTCCCTATCGTATAATTGAAGATCAGATATAGACATAGGGAGAAGAGTTAATCATGCATCTATACTCCATTCCGTTTGTCTGATGATCAAGAAGAGTAATGAACACTGAGAATTGAACAAAAGAGATAAAGGAAAGATTAAGAAATGAGATCGATCAATATCCCTGATTCATCCTTGTAGGCTCGCTTGAAGGAAAATTGATATTGATATGGCATGGCAAATTGTGGATATATTTAGATCTCGCTCGCTTGGAATTTGAATCACGCTCGCTTGATAAAAGATGATCCGACGCATTTGATATTGAATCACGCTTGCCTGATAATGGTTTCCGGCTCGCTTGAGATTCGGGACTCGCTCGCTTGATGTAAAAACCTGAAATAAAAACCTGTACATGCCAAATGTTGCAAATACTGTGATATGCTGGCTCACTTGAGAAGCAAAATTCCGATTGGAAGGGCCGCTTGTTTGATGTGCAATAGTCCCGGGCTGATGGAGAAAACATGATAAGCATATCCAGAGTACCACCGACCTGTAACACAAAACTGTTATCCAGGGAGCCACCAACCTGTGTCACAAAACTGTTGTTCGCTGCCATAGAAGAGCTAAATGCCAAAAATGGAGATACAGAAACGGAGGATCGTCGTCATGGGAATGGGATTGAAAAATCATCAATCTGACTGCCATCCGAGAAATGGACGATCTTCATGGATCCAAACTCAGCCATAAGCCCCATCTTGGAAAGTCTGTCAGCCCATGTGTTGTTTTCACGAAAAATATGAGAGATGGGAGGACAATTCAATTTATACCAGAGTCTCTGAGTCCTGTCAATCCAACCTTGTAATTGCGCATTGTACATGTGAAAACTGTTGGATATCCATCCAATGACTAGCTGAGAGTCCCCATATATGTTAGCCTCTTGGATTTGAAGATCATAAGCAACCAGAAGACCCCCCCATAATGCCATAATCTCAGGCTTATTATTAGTGCCAGGACCACCGTTCCAAAAAATGTGGAAACGTTCACGATCAGAGACCTTGATCCATGCCCCACAACCAGTGTTACCATCAACAAAAGCACCATCGAAGAAAATGGCGGGAATAGAAATCTCATGTGGTCTAAAGCGACGAGAACCATCAACGACGCCGGGTATCTAGGGGTGGCTATCATCCATCCAAGATTTAATGGCCATATAAACTCTATTAATTTGGAAAGGAATCTGTTCAAATATCATTTTGTTCCTTGCCAGCCAAACCTCCCATATGAGATAAAAGGGTAAAGATCTATATGCACTATTCAATTTGTCCCAATCTTGCGCCGCAGAGATGAAATCCACTGGGAACCAAGTCGGATTCATTAATAAAGAACTGAACAGCTTCTAAAGACTGAGGACAGTGGGGCATGAGAAAAAGAGGTGCGAGATAGATTCTTCTGCTGAGAAACAAAGAACACACCGACTAGGGCCATTATGACCTCTCTTTCTGAGATTGTCCCATGAAAGCACTTTCTTTTTCCAAACCAGCCACCCAAAGATTGTAATTTTCGTTGGGATTTTCCTTTTCCAAAAAGGAAAGAAAATGTTTGTTGCTTGGAGTTGTTGGGATGAAACAATGGATCTACTGTATGCTTCTTTCACAATTATCGAGTTATTTTTTAATGGACCGTTCCACACTATTTGATCACCACACGGAGTGTAACAGAGGCCGGCACAATGTAGAGTATTTCGAAAATTAATCCATTCATCTGCTTCATGACCTTCCAACCCAAGCTGTTCTGCAGACTTAAAAATGGGAGCAACATTAGACCAATAGTAGATGACCTGAGAATAGTAGAATATACCTCGGATGGCCAGAGCATGGATGAGGCGCTGTGATGGGGCAGACTGAGGCGTCAATGGAAGGAAGGTATGCGAGCCGATGGGAATGCTGCTCCCGTCCCGAAAATTCCAGCATAGTCGAGGAGAAAAATATGGAAGGACCATTTTGAAGGTGCGCCAAATGCAAGAAATAAAAAGGGGGAAAGTGAAATTATTACAGCTGATCATTAATAATGCGTCCCCATGGAGATATTTAGCTTTTTTTATGTCGTTCCAAATGCCAGATCCCTTGATAGCACGCCCAAAGGATTTAGTCAATAAGGCACAATTGAAGACACGGGTGCAAAGGATACCCCAACCATCCATCTCCTTTGGTCTGCAAATCGCGGAAAGACTGCAAAGAGGGTATTTTCTTTCCATATTGGCTCCCCCCCAAAGAAACTGCGAGATGATACTGTTAATCTTGTATATAATGCCAGCAGGAATGTATAGGAGATGTGCCCAAAAAACAAGAGTTTTTTTTGCAGGAATTATAATTATGTTGCAGCTGGGGATTACCTGGGCTTTGATGGTCTGAATCACCCTGAAATTGTAGCCCGGAATGGCTCAATCTCGTGGAAGACTGTTGTCTGGTTCTGGATTAAGCATAGTAATTTCCACTCTGCTATTACATATGGACAAGGATTCATGGCAACCATCAAAGCAATCAGCGGGGATGAATGCAATGGTGGAGACTCCAATGCAGTTGATGAACGTGTAAATTATTATACCAACTATTGCAACGAGTTTGGTGTAGATCCAGGAAATAACCTTAGCTGTTAAAAGTATATTAATATGCTGTGACCTCTTGATCTCTGTCAAAGAATAATCAGAATAGTTCAAAATAATATATATTATATCATACTCAATAAAATCGATAGAGTCTGATTACCATGGTTAGTATTAGCAAGAAATTAGGGATGTATGTGACATGTAAAACAAGACAACATTCTCTCAGCCCCTTTCTTTCAACATGTAAGCACATCCATGGGTTTTGCATGCCAGTGAACTGTGCGAGTACAGAAAATTAAGATTAGATTAATTAATTGTACCTATTAGTGCATTTGGTGACACGATGATTTTATATATTTGACAGCCAATAGATGGTGTATCACTTGTTAGGAAAAGTACCAATTATGTGACTTTAACAAATTGTTAGGGATGATTTATCCTTTTTCTCATATTAAAAAGGATGCTGCTTTTTGTTATCATGATCTAGAGCGCACAACTTTTGTTCATTCAATTCATAAATGTTATGTTTAAATATTGGTGTTGGTAGAATTAAATGTTACGTTTAAGTATTGGCGTTAGGTAGATTTAAATGCTAGTATAATTAAATTTAGCCATTGTTTCTGGGTAAAAGTACATTGAAGGAATGTAATATTTGGAAGATTATCTAACCATAGACTATTTTTCATTGAGAAAATTTTCCATTGGTTGGTTTTACTGGATTCCATATTACGAGACCAATTTTATTGCTTTCAAATATCTATCCTCCTTCAAAGCTAGGATGTTTGTGTTTTCATTATTAAATCCACATTTTTTTTTTGGTTTCGAAAACACTGCTATGGCCATGACTGTTATGTATTTGATGGATATGACTGTAGATATGGCTATGATTGGTATGTATTTAATGGATGTGATGGTTCATGAGAGGTGTCATCTCATAAGAGGGGTTCATTAATGTCCACGCTGCAATTTGTGATGATGTGAGTGTTGGATCCATAACTGCTCGAAGGGATAATTTCTCCATTCTTGTTCGGCTCTCTCAATAGTAACAAGTTAAGCCATTGTGCCCTTGTCTCCTCCAAGTAATCAAGCTGTTAAAAGTAATCTTCAGGCATAATTCTTCATTTCCCACTCAAGTATCATCAATTATTTCGAGGTTGAGTATCATCACTAAAAATAATCGACATGTTGTATATTGCCTTCGACAGGATACATATGTTCAAATGTATTATTTCGTATGCCAAACTAGCTAGTGATTTCGCCTACAATTTTGTAAATTATTGAAAGGCTTTTATGGAGACCCGTGTGATAAAATGTGATGTTGAATTAATAAATAAAAAAACCCACTGGTCAGCTCTACGAAAGAGAGTTTGGCACTGCAAAACGCTCTACATTCTCAATAGAACTCAATCAATATATAGCATGCATGGATATAGGGAAGTTAGAACCATACCCTAAGAAATAGAAACTAACTCCTATCCTAAGGTTTTGTGAACCAACTCACACTAATTAAGGATTCTCCATTATCTTTCAACACTCCCCCTTAATGGAGAATGGGTTCACACATATGCCTAACATCTCCCTAAACATTTCAAACTTAATTTTGCCAAGAGGCTTAGTGAAAATGTTAGCAACATTATCACATGTTTTGCAATATACAAGATGGAATTCTTTTGATTGAACTTTCTCCATGACAAAGTGGAATTGTGTATCAATGTGTTTAGTGTTCTTGTGAAACACTGTATTATTAGCAAGTTTGATTGAGCTCTAGTTGTCGCATCTGATAATTGTTGCATCTTTCTGTTCTTCCCCAACATCCTGGAGAAGTCTCTGCAACCAAATTGCCTCACATGTTGTTGCGCACATAGCTTGATATTCTACTTCCGCTGAATACAAGGAAATTGTGTTTTGTTTCTTACTGCTCCATGTAATCACCCCAGATCCAATGTTGAATGCATAACCTGTTATGGATCTTCAGTCGTCTACATTTCCAACCCAGTCGAAATCTGTAAATCTTGTCAATCTAACATCAGAAGAATCAGTATAAATAATACCATAATCTAGAGTTCCTTGTAGATACCTTAAAACACCTTTCGCTGCATTCCAATGACTCGTAAGTGGCTTGGACATAAATTGACTTAACACACTAACTACATAAACCAAATTCTGGTCTAGTAGTTGTTCGGTAGATTAGACTCCCAACTAGCTGTCGATAGAGTGTCGCATCTGCCTCTTTAGACCCATCCTCACATTGAAGTTTAATGTTCTGTTGTAATGGTATTGTTTCAGCCTTGCACTGATCCATCCTGAATCTTTCCAGTATACCTCTGAAAAACTTACCATGGGACACAAAAGTTTGTCCTAAATCTCTCCAAATCTCAAGACCCAAACAATATCTTAGTTCACCAAGGTCTTTCATTTCGAACATTTGTGACATTTTTTGCTTGATTTCTTTGATCATATCAATAGCATCACCTGTAATAATTAGATCATATACATACAAAGAAATCAACACTATATGCCCCTTTTCATATTTCACAGTATACAGATTAGGGTCTTTTTTACTTCTATTGTAACTATGTTGCAGAAAAAATGAATCAATCTTCGCGTACTACGACCTAGCTGCTCGTTTCAGTCCATATAAAGATTTATTTAATCTACAGACTAAATGTTCTTTCCCTTTCTTGACAAACCCCTCAGGTTTCTCTAAGTAAACCTCCTCTTCAACTCCCCATTTAAAAAAGTAGATTTTACATCTAGTTGGTGAATCATCCAGTGTTTTCTAGTAGCTAAATAAATCATCATTCTGATAGTATTTAGTTTAGCTACGGGGGCGAAGGTTTCCTCATAATCAATATCTTCTTTTTGTGAGTACCCATTTGCTACCAATCTAGCTTTCAATTTATCTATGGTTCCATATGCATTAATCTTGGGTTTCTAAAACCATTTACAACCTATAGTTTGTTTCCCTTCAGGTAGTTCAACCAGCTCCCAAGTGTAGTTTTTGAGGATAGATTCATATTCCTGTTTCATAGCCGCCTTCCATTCACTACATTGATTTTCTTCTCTATAACTAGAAGGTTCAACAACATTCATCATACTAGTTATAAAGGCATTTTCCCTATATCTAGCAGGAAATAGAATCTGCCTACCTGATCTTCTAAGCGTTGGTGTAGCTTCCAACCTATTCTGAATTTCCTTTGAAGGACTTGACTCCATTGTTGTATCTAAAAAATATGCTTCTGCCTTTTTCTGCTTCTCATGGTTGTTACCTGTTTCTTCACTTCCTTCCACCAAGAACAGAATAACCCATTCCTCATTGCTTTTTTCAAATTCATTAGAAACCTGCTCATGGAACATGACATTTCTACGAACAAAAATCTTGTGAGTAGAGGGATTAAACAGTCTATAAGCTTTAAATTGTGAAAAATACCCTACAAAGGTACATATGATGGATTTTGAATCTAGTTTTCTTCTTTCTTCCTTTGGAATGTGAGCAAATTCTTTAGACCCAAATACTCTCAAATGTTTTACTACAGGCTTGAATTCATATAATGCTTCAAAAGGAGTTTTAAACTGGAGATTTCCTGTAAGACTCCTATTTTTCAAATAAACTGCAGTCTTCAATGCTTCAGCCAAAAAACCATTCGAAATATCCTTACCTTTCAACATGCTCCTAGCACACTCTACCAATGTTTTATTCTTTCTTTGTGCTACTCTGTTCTGCTGAGGAGTATGGGGTATTGTGAATTTTTGTAATATTCCATGTTCTTTACAATACTTGGTATGTTCATCCTTCCTGTATTCTCCCCCTTGATCGAAGCGGAGAATTTTTATGTGCTTCCTTGTTTGCTTTTCTATCATATATCTGAAATTCTTAAAGTATTCAAATGTTTGACTTTTCTTACTCATAAAATATACTCAAGAAAAATTTCTTCAGTCATCAACAAACAGTAGAAAATACAATAAACCTCCTAATGACTTTGTTTGCATAGGTCCACATAGGTCGGTGTGCACTAATTTAAGTATATCTCTCTTTTTATTTTCTACTCGAACAGGGAATTATTCTCTATGCTTCTTTCCTAACACACAAGCATCACAATTATTATGCACTTGTTTTAATGTAGGAACACCTCTTACCATTTCCTTTTTCTGAAGTAACAGCAAATCATTGAAGTTAAATTGTTGAAGATGCAGACTGTGCTTCAATTTGAACTTCCAACTAGATTAATTGGAACCATCGAGCATGTTGCTCTCGTTCAAGTATACTTCGATTATTTTATTATTCATCTTGACGATTCAAAAAAAACTTCGAGTAATTTACAAGAAGAAAAAAATTGATGGATCTACCCAGATCCTTACAGAAAGAAATAGCATGATACATATCTACCTGATCTATGATCAATCCAACAAGTTTCTTTGCACGTTATGCGATAGGCTCTCGTCTCCTCTGCACCAGCAAGATCTTCTTTAGATCTCTTCCTTCATCAGTGAGTATTCACCGGATCTCTTCCTCGGTGACCTTTCACCAGATTTCTTCCTTCATCAGTGGTGCCCATTGACTCAAATCTATTTCAAATCTCCTCGGCGCACTTACCAGCCCAATTTTCGTGATTGTCGCGCTAGAAATGAAAGTCAGTAAGTCTCCCCCTTGTCGGTGCCTCTGTTTTTCTCAATTCCATGCCATCAGCGCAGTTGTTACTGTAGGAAACACGACGATCGGCGCAACTGTTCCTTCAAAACCCGCGTTGATCCGCTCAATGCCTGAAAAAAAAAAAAAAAAAAAAAAAAAAAAAAAAAAAAAAAAAAAAAAAAAAACCACTTGGGCCATCAAAGGAGCTTCTTCTTCCACTTGATACCACAGTGGATCACGCTAACACTCCTATTATGATTCGACCGGAGTCTATACCATGACAAAAAGGATGAATTAATAGCAAAAAACCACCTATGAAGCTCACTTAAAGAGAGTATGAACCTGGAGAGTCTAGCTCTGCAGAATGCTCTACATTCTCAATACAACTCAATCAATATATAGCATACATGGATATAGGGAAGTTAGAACCATATCCTAAGAAATAGAAACTAATTCCTATACTAAGATTGTGTGAACCAACTCACACTAATTAAGGATTCTCTATTATCTTTCAACACCGTGTTAGTTCAAGGTGTACAAACCTTTTTCAAGTTTTTATATTTTGATTTAAAATAACATTTTAAATGTTAAATTTCTATTGTATACTGATTCTCTATATATATATTAAATATCGATTTCATATTGACATATAAATATCAATTTCATATTGACAACGGAAGATGGTACACATTTCCATCCTTTCATATATTATTTAAATGTTTATTTGAAAAAAACCTTTATATGTTAAACGAAAAAACTAATTTCAATTTCAATATATGGAAAAAAATTACATATCTTCCTAGTATAAATATTATCTATGCCTATTCATAGTCAAGAATTGAACATGGAATTTCATGTTCTAAACATTTAGGGGCCATACTATGACAATGAGAACTTTTGGAATAGAACATGTGTCCCCTTGATACCTTCAGGTGGGAAATCCTGTTGTATGAGGGACCTCAATCTTATGATATACCAGTAATAAGTTGGGAAGTAGCATTTTATTGGACCTATTTTTAGCACATTAAGAATTCCTTCTTCATATTCATCAATTTATATTACAGACATGGTTCCAACTTGTTATCACTTCTCTCTTTTTTCTGAGCTAGTTAAAGGTGGATTCTAAAAATGGAATCCATTTTAAATATAATTCCTAGTGAGAAGAGGAGGATTTTTAAATATAATTTCCATTGGATGGAGGAGAATGATTTTATAACCATGGGAGAAAGGAGGATGTTTTTCTAACCTTAGTTTTGAATTGGGCTCTATCTATCTATATTCATATGTTCATGTATGATTTTTCGAAAATTAAATGTCCTCAAAGGGAAGGTGGAAAAGTGGGTTGTGTTAGAAATAGAAATAGAAATAAAAGGAAAAAAGAGACTTTTCAAATTAGATAAATTGAGAGTGAGATCCCTTTCTTTTTTTCCTTTTATTTCTATCCCAGCCAAAGGACTTTTCAAAATATATAAATTGAAAGCAAGTTGGTTTCCTTTTACTTTGAGAATTTCTTGTGTGATAGAAGAATGGTTGAATTGTGTCTTCAAGAGAGGCAACTAATGAAGTTCCTTTTGGTTGAATAAAGAGTGTAGAGATTGAAGAGTAGGGAATTGTGGTTAGAAATGGCAAGTCATAGCACAATGTTCTTCCATAACAATGCAAGCAATAGGAAGAACTATAACACTGCAATAGGAATAACTATAACACTATTTGGGATTTCACTAAGGATATTGGAAATAAATTCAAGGGATTTAAAGACTTTTGTTTGTTGGAAATCAAACATTTCAAAACCTAGACATGGGTGATGTTGGGAAACTTTCCTAGGTTTGTAGAGGATGAAGAAAATGAAAATTTATTTCAATAAGAAACATTAGAGAAATTACTTAGAATTATAAACCATTTCAAAATAACAAGATCCCATGCCTAAATGGATGAATGGAAGAATTCTTTATGAACATTTTAAATATTGTGAAGAATGATATTCTCATGGTAGTGGAACATATTTGACTTGTAAGGAGAATGTGTGGAAAATTCAATTTTACATTCATTGAAATTATCCATAAAATGTCCCAATAATTTTAATGACTTGCATCATGTTTCATTATGCAACTATATCTACAAGATTATGGTAAAAACCATCATTGCAAGGATAAAACATTTTCCCTCATGGTTGATATTGGATGAATAGTTTGGGTTTCTTAGAGTTAGGATAATCCATACACTTATCGAGCCAACCCAAGAACTTGGGGTGCATTCAATTAAAACTATTAATAAGGTTGTACAACTCTTTTGAAATCGGACATATAAAAAGCTTATGATATAGTTCCATGGACATTATTGAAATTCCTTCTTCATCTTGGGTTTCATCTTTTTCTACCTAAATGGATCATATGATGCATTATATATTCTTTTTTTTCAATTATGATTAATGGTGCAAGTTCATATTTTTTAAGCCCTAAAGTGACTTCATCAAGGTTTTCTAAACTCTCCTTATTTATTTTTGCTTATTGCATAAGGTCTCAGTGGAATGCTCATTAGATCCAGAAAATGCCACTACATATAAGGGATTTTGATGGGCCAAAATATCAAACTTATGCACTTACTATTTGCGGAAAATGTGTTTTTATTTTTCTAGTGTAATGTGCCAAAAGGTGAGAAGTTCAAATTGATTATTGAGAAAAAAATTTATGATATGGGGATGTTGGTAAACTTGGAAAAATCTACTATATACATCCTTGATAGCATGGAAGGAACTAAGCTTCAGATGATTGATATTTGTAGGTATTAATCTCATGCTCTTAATGAAGGATTCAAATACTTAGGTTTCAACATCAATCCAAATATCTATGGTATTTATAATTGGTAATGGCTAATTGAATTCACTTCTGATGTAATCATTGTCTATCCTAGTTTTTTCCAAATAAAATTTGTATTGGAGGAAATTACGGTATCTTAGCACCCTATAGAACTCATCCTTTTAAGCATTTAGAATCATATTCAAAATATTACATTCAATTGTTTATGTAAGAGAATTGCTAAATACCTAGGGTCTCATATTATTTTTTGGTCACAATTTCTTTACCCAAGAAATTTGGGGGTTGGCATTTAAAAAAATTGTGGTTTTCAGGAATGCCTTGGCTAGGAAATCCTTATGCATCTTTCTCACCCACGATAATATATAGAGAAAAATACTCATATTTGAAAATATTTTTCCTCAGATAATTTGGGATTGGATATGATCTCCCAACAAGTCAAGAAATAACTCCCCAAATCAATGGAGAGCCCTCTCACATGCTTTATCATTGGTTTGCAAGCATTTGGCTTGTGGATTCATATTTGTTTCAATGGTTCACATTAGTAAGGATATGATTGAAGGTTGCAACAATGAAGCCCCATTATCTAATGATTTAGTTGGACACCAATATAAAATTGGTATTTGTACCCTAAATAAAATTATGTTGGGGAACATGGCATCAAGGATGGTTTTCAGTAGTGGATTTGAACCTTGAGGATTTATGGATCGATTCTTTGAATTGGTTTATGGCTTAGCTAAATTTCATAATCATGCAAATCAAGGATGGAGAATATGAGTTGGTTTGGATTTTAAATTCTAATGGAAGATAAAACATTGCTCGACTAGGCTATATTTCTCTTTTGGAGGTTGATTATAACGATGTCACCTTCTGGTATAAGAATATATTAAGATCTCAAATCCTCTTAAGAGTATCATTTTATTCTCACTGGTTCTAAAAAATGAGATTTTAACTTGGAACAAAATGTAAAAATGGGGTTTCTTAGGTCTATTATATGCGATTTTTGTCATGATGCTACTAAAGACATTTTCTATTTATTTGTTCAATGTACTCTAGATAAGTTTGGCAACACGTGGAGATATATATAAAATGTTTGGATCTTTGGGATTAGTCAAATGTTAGAATATTTTTTTCCTTCATACTTTGATAAGCCAATTTTGAAAAGTACAAGGCACTACCATTAGTGGTGGCTTGGGGTATTTGGATTACTCAAAAAAATAAAACTATTCAAATATCATTTCTCCCATCCATATCTAGTGGAAATTCGAGCCATGTCACATATTTCTTCTCGCAAAGGGTCATCCATATCTAAGGCTTGATGTATCCTTGTCACCCCTATCATCAATAAACATAGAATTTGGGTTTCTCTTTGCAGGGCTAATCAGGAGGAGGTTTGGGTTTCTGACCTTTGTTTTACTTTATCCTTACCTAGAAGCCATTATTTTTATGGAAAGGAAATAACTGGGGAGTTTTCCAATGACTTGGGAGAAATTAGTGCTTTGTATTCTCTTATTAAATTAACAATTTCAAATAATTTCCATAGTCTTCAAGTATTCCGGTACACTAAACTAGTTATTTACCAAGTGCAATACATGGCATAGATCTATAATTTGGATCTTGCACGCATTTCTCCATAGTTGAAGGAAAACATTGCAAGTATTTCACACATTTCTCCATATTTAAAGGAAATCATTGCTCCATTTCAAGTAATTTCATTCAATCATATTTATCATAAACATAATGCACAAGTCAACCTCTGTGAAAAGAGGGACTTCTTCTTCAACATCAATTTGATATCTTTAAGGAATATAGGGATAATTCATTTTCCATATTTAAATAAAATCATTGCTCCATTCCAATTAGTTTCATTCAATCATATTTATCATAAACATAATGCACAAGCCAACCTCTTCGAAAAGAGGGACTTCTTCTTCAGCATCAATTTGATATCGGATAATTCCCTTACCTCTTGCCCCGTTATTATTCTCAACTAATTTGTATCCATCGATTATATATACACCAGCCTTTTGGTCATTATTTAGGTCATATTTGGAATTTATGTTTCTATCATCTATGTATTTAGATCTTGTTAGTTAAATATTACATAAGTTTCTCCCAAAAAAAAAAAAAATCAATTTTCAAGAAATCCATCAATTAATTATGATGTAGTCAACTTGACTTTGGAACGTACTTTCATTTTTTTAGTCAAATAGAAAGTGTGGTTTTTTCCAAGGAAAAAAGGTATATTATTTAAAAATTTTATCATTAAAAAAGCTTTAAATTATGTGATATATTATTTATTTAGAAAATAAAAAATAAAAAAATTACATGGACATTGAAATATTTTCTTGTAGATGTTATGTGTTTTAAATGTAGTACCAATTGATTACTTTTAATTACTTTACTTTGATATAAATTATTTTTCTTAACGATGGACATTAATAATATTGAGATACATTTTTTGTTGTTAAATTTGTTTTTGTAAGTTAGGAATTAGTGAGTTTACATCATGATCATGTCTAATAATAACACCCAAATAGGGCAAGGAATTGAATCAGTGACTTAACATATAGGAGTATCCGATCACCATATATCCAAGACCTTGTGGACATTTTTGGTTTTTAATTTATTTTAATGTTACTTTTTCAATTTTAATTTTATTTGGAGTATTATAAACAACTTATACTAAGTTATGATAATAATATTGATAACATTTTAATTTTAACGTCACCACCAAATTGGTATATAAGACTCCTTTTTTTGTAAAAAAATAAATCCCTCTAAACAAAAATTTGACATTTTTTAACTCAACTAAAAATTATAATTTGTGTAAAACAATATTTCGAACTCAATTAGAAACAATAGCTTTAGGTATAAAACACCCTCCAACTCAAACAGAAACAATCATAATCGAGAGATGATATCTCGTTCAAATCAAATAAACCCTAGGCTATAATAGGAGCAATGTTAATGTTGTAATTGTTGACCCGCATCAATTCATTGTATGAAAATGGCTTGTCCAGAAACAACCCTTTGAGAAATTATTGTTTTTTCAGCATCATACACTTTCATGATTAATATGGCCTACTAGTGTTACTTTTTTAGTCCCTTCTTCTTCCAAGGACTATAGCTTTCACCTCATTATCAAAGCTGGCTAATTTTTATTAATTTTGACGATTTTCATGTGCATAACCAAATTTTTTGGATTTTTTTTTCATCATTTTTCTTAAATTATTAAAATAATATTATAATATTTGAAAATTTAATTTCTCATTTTTGATTGACCTAGAGTACTTTTATGGGCATAATAGCCTTGGTGGAATTCATTTTTATTTTCCTGTTTTTCAATGCGTGACAAATGATTTTAAAATGAAAAAAAAAAAAAAAAACTAATTTTGTAAGTGGCCATTTCATTGGTGATTTCTATGACACTAAACCAAACATTGTTATGCTTGAAACTATTGTTTCTCTTCCCAAGGATGTAAGAACTAATGGGGTGTTGGGTCCCTTACTTAAGTGGGAGGGGGTGAACAAATATCAAGCCCTGAACAAAAGAGTTTTTCTTGAGTTATTTACAACCCAATATCAAATGAGATGACACCAAATAAGCAACATTGGTGTGGGAAAAACCATGTATAATATGGCTTGGTGTGGTTAAGCTCCCTCTATTTCATGAACTGATATGTCTTTGTTTATTTTGTTGGACTAGCCGAGTTCCACAGCATGCACAAAAAAAATATTGTTTTTATTTTGTATTAGTTTTAAGTTCTTAATTTTAGTAATGCATGAGAGGTAAAACATTAATTTTCTATTTAATAAATTGTTTTGGGAATATTAAATTGAAATAAACAAATTCGAGAAACAATGTGAACTTCCCAAACAAACATATTTATGATGAATCTGAGAAAACTATTTAAAACATTTTCTATAAGTTAAGCTAAAAACCATTTTCGACAACCTCATTGAATAGGACTTGAATTGGATATCCCTAATCTAACTTATTTCCCCATTGTTTAATCTAGTCAAATTAGTACTAAATGGATATTATCAATGCTTAATTTTGATCCCAAAATATGAGTTTTTGGAAGCATAATGGAGCATAAACAGAAGCAGAATAAGTATATATTTCCTCTCGATATTTTGTAAATGAATTTGATTGATACACTTACACACCATATACATTTTCTCAAATAGTCATTTTTGTGGGAAGGCCAACCTTGATCATTGCTTAAGTGGATTTTGAACATAGAACACTTAATTATCTCGTCAAGTGATTAGGATGGGAAAAATAAGGGATGAATCCAAATGCATGTTAAATATTGGTGGTGATCTATATAAAGTGACAATACCCAATCAACTATCTCGATGATGGTGTTTTTTATCTTATTTTAACAATTCATTTGGCATGCATTTATCTATTTTTCATTATGTATAACTTATATATGCTTCAAAATTCAATTTGTGATGCACTCCTTCATTGCACCCACCAATCCATAAAGTCGCATGCTACCACCTACAAGGTGGTTGATTCCTGGATAGGAATGTTCCAGCACTTATTCTTTTGTTACACTCATACTTCCAGGATCAGGCATCCCCTTCACCGGTTAACAGTCCCTTGAGTGATCCATCTTACCAAATCATTCATATGAAAGAAGAGTAAAGGCCTATAATTCATATTCTCCATAAGGTTGTTGTACTGAGCAGTTGCATCATCAGTGACACAACAACCATGATTAGTCCCCATATCATATATTTTTACTGATACCATAGCATATATTTTTTTATTCAACATGCAACCGTCACACATGTGTTTAGTAAATTACATGCATATACATCATATATATACATGTATACACATTTCTCTCTTCAAGAGGAGTAGCAACCAAACATATGCATCATTTATTAAATAAAGCATGGAAGTATCAACAATGTAATACTCAAAAAATGTTGGAATTTATGTGCTTTAGTCATGAAGCCTTATCCATACATGTCAACACTATAGTTTATCCCTTTTATAATTCCTACTTGCAATCCTACTACAATGTAATTTTTGTTCTTATATATGATAAATGTATTACCTTACTATATATTCATCTCTATCCACTACAAGGAAAAGACCCTCTAGCGGAGGTTATAAAGGAGGTTTTTAGTGTTATAAAATTGTCAAAAAAACATTTGCTACAACATCTGTTTATGGTTACAGAGGTTTTGGCGGAGCTTTTAACGTAATTTAAACACAACTAAAAAAATTGGGTGGCCGAAGGTTATTACGAATGTTTTTTTCATCAGTGTGCTACTAAGGTGTCAACGCACTGGTGTGTGTCATCTAGAAGGTGGCCCGAGGCGGTCGAAGGTGCATGCACAGGGCCATGAAGGTATAAAACTGCATTGGGGTGCAGTGTTGGTGATACAATGCATGAGGTCGTTCTAATTGGTCTTGGGATTTGTGCAGTGCCCATAGGTCGTCTAAACGCACTGGTACGTCGAGTTATAGAAATGTACCGGTGCGCAGTATCTGAGAAATGCACCCTTTGTTCTAATTCGTATTGGTATTTGTGCGGTGCCCATAGGTCGTACAAATGCCCAGGTGCGTGGACTCACATAAATGCACTAGTGTGCAGTATCTCACAAATGCACCGAGATTAAAAATTGATATCGGTATTTGTGCGGTGCCTATAGGTCATAGAAATGCACCGGTGCGCTATATCATACAAATGCACCGGTGTTCATTTTGTATTTTTTAGAAACATCGACCTGTGACACTACATTTTTTAAAATTCATTATTCATCAAAAGTAAACACATCTTATAACAGTATTCATATTAATTACATTTTTATTAATGCATTTGAATGTGATGTTTGGATTAATTTGTTATATTATATCATAATTATTGTGATTTTTTTAAATTCATTATTCATCAAAAGATGACACATATCTTATAAAAGTATTCATATGAATTAAATTTTTATTAGTGCATTTGAATGTGATGTTTGGATTAATTTGTTATATCATATCATCATATTTCACATCTCTTCATTATAATATTTAATCATCCATAAATTTAATCAGTGGTGTTACATTTCACAGCAACAATGGAGAACGCAATAGAATAAATTAAAACATTTATTTTATATATATATATATATATATATATATATATATATATATATATATATATATAAGACAACCTTTATCATACAAAGTGGGACAGTTATTGGTATCCCTTTGTCTTTCAATTAGGACACTATGCCCATTACATTAAACAAAATGTCTGATTTCACAGACAAATATTTCAAAAAATACAATGCCTTGCCTTGATATCCAAACATAGTGATCATAATTCTTCGCTTGAACTGTTGTCACTGCTAGAGATACTTCCATGACTTGCGTTATTTTCAAGAATGTTTTGTTCACGGTGTTGATTATTTTCTTAATATTCTTCACCTTCTATCTACAAACATAAAAATAAATTGTAATGAGAGTATATACATTGGTGAGAATAATGAAAATTGCAATATTAAATAATATACATCAATGTAAATCGAAAAGAAATGATGTACCATAGCAACAGTTGACTCATGAATTATACACATTCTTTCAAAACCATGTAGTATGCCATCTTTCAAGATTCATCTATTGGCACAATTCCATAATTTGTTTCCTACAAGTTTTATATCCCATAAAAAATCATATATTTAATATAAAAAATAAAAAAAATAAAAATAAAAAAATTGTTCTATTTTAATTATAGATGGAGCTAAGTAAAACAAGATCGATGGACTCTACCAGAAGTGTAGAGTAAATAGTTTTTGTGGGAGGTTGCCCTCCCATTTTTTTTTTGAGTGTTCGAAGAGAAAAATAGGGTGCCCTAGGCGGCCATGGAAGTTACTGTGCATCCACTTCTTCTGTTACCCTGTGCACCGCGTCTATTATTTTCCTTGCCTGCCGACACTGAACACTCATGATGGACTGTATTGACTTATGCTCGATGGGTTTTTCTCGGCTTCTCCATACACTATCTTCGTAGCTGGCTTCGTTGCCCGCTCATTGCCTCTGCCGACAGAGAATCATACATTGATGGTGCTCGGATCTCTAGACCCATCTTGTTTATTGAAGACTATGACTGACATTGTTCTGACTAGGTCCTCATCTTCTAGCGACTGTTGGGGTTCGTTTACTATTCTGACTGGGTCCTCATATTCTAGCGATAGTTGGGATTCGTTTGGTTATTTTTAACAGTATTTGTCTTGGATTTTGATATGGAAGGGGCCCAGGATGAGCAGCTTGTGGACTATTTAAAGGACCCATATGAGGACATCGACATTTGGACCCTCTAGAATCGATTCTCCTCAGGTATGCAAGTCTCTCTCCCAACATCTTCTCCTTGTGGTATTGCTCCTATGGTCTCCTTTTCCTTAGTGCCCTCCCCCATATCTTTCCCTGACCTGGACTCCTTTATGGTCCCGGATCTATCCACATCCTCGCCATTAATCTTCTTGGATGTTGATTCGGACATTAGTTCACCGGATCTCCAACCTTCGTCTCCCACATCCCTCGCATTTCAATCACAAACCCTCACCTACCCACCTCTTTCCCCCTCATTCATCGTGACTCCCAGTCTCCCTCGACGCTCCTCGTCCCCGCAGTCTACTCTACCCTCGCACTCTACCTCCCTCCCCTTGACCCTCATTCCCCCTTTGGCTTCAAACCCATCTGTGAATCGTCCTACCTTTGGATTCTTCACTATTCCCTCACCCGTCTCCACTCCTCTTCCATCTATAGTGGCCACCCCCCCTCGCATTCTGTTTCCGCACTCCTCCCTCCTAGTATCACACCCCATTCCCCTCGCCACACGAAATGTGTCAAAGCTAACCATCGTTCCAATTTCCTCACCCTCGGGGCTGGAGTTCAAATGGTCGACATTATGGGCATTGTTGACAGGGTTATAGTTGGAAGGGTTCGTGAACGGAACTATGGGGTTAAGTGCTTGAAACTCTTGGCACAAGAGATTTGGGGAGATCTCATCTAGGATATTCCCACCATTCACACATTGACAAAGGGTTGGTTTGCACTTCGATTCTCCTCCAGAGAACCCACTGATATTATTCTATCTCAATTCTTGCACATTGAGATGGCTCTAGTTTTGCTCAAAAGATGTAACCCCCTATTTGATCTAGATCGTGAACCTCTGGGACCTGGCCCCATCTCGGTCCATCTACCAGGTATTCCTTATCACTTATGGACTTAACAGATTTTCAAAAACATTGGAAATCTCCTGGGTACCTACTTGGACCATGATCGTTCTTTCATCGACTCTAACAAGATGGTGTTTGCCCATATACTGGTTCATCTGGATACGCAGGAAGGACTAGAGGAAGCCATCAACATACAATGTTGCAACTCCACTAGGGAGCAGATCTTGGACTATGAAGGAGTACCTTTTCATTGTCACCGTTGTCACAAAGTGGGTCACGTCTTCAAGGATTGTCCACTATCAAGTTTGACTCTGGCTTCTCACGCTAGCAGTGGCAGACATCCTATTGCACCTGTATCAGTATCACTAAAAAGACAGTCATCACACTCTAGTCATACTATCTCATCTGATACATACTCGATGGCGAAACCCTCTGATGCTATGGATTCTCCCTCCAAGGTCACTTGGTCCATGTCTTCCGCCACTGCTATTGGACTCCCTCTGATTGTGGGTACTTCCTCCTCCCCTCATTTTACTTTCCTATATTTTCTTTCTTCAGCATTTGTTCTGTGTCCTGAGTATCCACTGGCTGGTTTTGTCGCCCCCTATTTTTGTCCACCCTCCTCATCTCCCCTCCACTTCCCCCCCACCCCCCCTCATTACCCATCCTATCTACTGCATATTCTCTGATTACCTCTCCCTCCCTCCCTGTACCCCTCCTTTCTTCCCCCTTACCCACTCCCTCTGCACCCTACCTCCCCATTGTTATCAAACCCTCTGAATCCTCTTCCTCACATTCCTACAACCTTCGTCCCCGATCACACTCATATACTAGATTGGGTACTCTTACTGGCTTTCCTGCTCCCTCCCATAAACCCTCTCGGGGACAACACTCGCATATCTCCAAATCTATTCACCTTGCAAGAATTGAAGTCGCCTTCGGCACACAACTCTTAATTGACGGGATTCTTAGAGCAAGACAATCCCCCATCCTAGTTTCCCAATGATTTGCCTTTCATTCAACTGCCGTGGGCTGGATAGCCCTTAAAAGCGACTTGCACTTTGCCGACTCTTTATTTCTACTCCTACCGATATCATTTTGCTACAGAAAAATCATGGCTCTGCGGAATTGGTTTCTTTTTCTCTCACCCCTATTCTACCTGGATGGACCATTCATGTTGTTGATGATACTGGGCGCTCTAGGGGTCTGTCCCTTTGTATTAATCCTCGCCACATCAACCTTATTAATGTTTGGGTAAGGGAAAATTACATAGGTATGGATGTATTCTCGGAGGCCCTTGGCTTGCATTTATCCATTATTAATATTTATTCCCCCTGCTCTAATAGACAATATTATTGGGACTTTCTCATCAACGCATCTATCATGCGTCCGGAAAACATTATTTTGGCTGGGGACCTGAATTTCTCTCTCAGAATTTCTCAATCTTGGGGGCCTAATGTACATGCGGATTCATTATCTGACTACTTCAAACACCTGCTCTCATCACATCACCTGGTGGATCCCCTAATTACCTCCCCCTCTCCTACTTGGCGTAACAAGCGCAGTGGGGATGATTAGGTGGCTCGAAGACTTGATCGTTTTCTCATCAAAGAATGGTTACTTAGAACTTTGGTTCCTTCAGACAATGGATTGGCTCAGGGGGAATCTCTGATCATTCTCTAATCTATCTAGAAATTACTAGGGAATTCAAAAATCTGGCATCCCCATTCAAGTTCTGCTCCGTTTGGTTACAAGATCCTAACTATCTCAATTTGGTGAATACCCTTTGGAGACTCCCTCCACCACTACATTTAACCTCGCCATCCTCCATATTCGCCCAAATACTTCTTACTATCAAGAAGGAATCCATTAGTTGGGCTAAGCACAAAAAAAGAACAGAGGATAGTGAATTAATTGATATTTAACAACAAATCCATAGATTGGAATCCTCTACTGGGGGTTGTTTTGGCACTAAAGAAGATAAGACTCATCTCACTTCACTGGAAATTTCTCGATTAAATATCCTACAAACAAGAAATGAGGCATGGAGACTCAAAATTCATGCCACCTGGATCAAATCTGGGGATGAAAATTCTAAATTCTTTCATCAATTTGCCAATGGTAGAAATTCTATTAACACCATTTGGGATCTCGATAACGAGGATGGAACAAAAGCCTCTACCTTTTCACATCTTGCATAGAAAGGTATCAAACACTTCAAGGAGATCTACAAGGCACCTCCCCAACCAACCTTGGAAGAAATCATTAAGGTGGCATATCTATTTCCCAGGTATGTTGATGAAGTAGCAGAGGATGATCTACAGCAACCTCTCTCTAGTCTAGAACTTGAATTTTTTCTCAAGTGGTTCAAAAGGGACAAGAGCCCTAGACCTGATGGATGGGCGGTGGAATTTTATCTTGCATTCTTTGATCTTTTGGGCCATGATCTTTTGGAAGTAGTGGAAGAAACTCGACAGTATGGACACATATCTGATGCTTTCAATGCTACTTTTATTGCCCTCGTCCCCAAAGCTGATCACCCATCATATTTCAATGATTATCACCCAATCTCCTTATGTAACCGCATATACAAGATCATGGCCAAGATTCTTTCTAATATATTGAAACCTATCTTATCTACTTATATATCTCCTGAACAATTTTTTTTTCTTGAAAATAGGCAGATCCATGAGGCTATTGGCATTTCACAGGAAGATCTACAATCTATGCATACTAAATGCATCAAAGGGATGATTCTTAAAATTGATTTCGCTAAAGCATTTGATCAAATCAGTTTGCTTTACATTTGCATGTCACTCACCCATCTAGGTTTTCCCTTACAAACTATCAATTGATCATGTGCAACATAACTATTGTTTCATACAACATTCTAATAAATGGGGTGGCAACCAATTTCTTTCATGCGATGAGGGGACTTCGTCAAGGGTGCCCCCTATGTCCCCCACTATTTGTATTGGTTATGGAAGGACTTAGTAGATGCATTATTAACGAAATTTCTAGAGGTAGATTGAAAGGAATCAAACTATCTGAAAACTGTGTACTCAATCATATGTTATTTGTAGATGATATTATTCTCTTCCTTAATGGGACTCTTAATGACTCCATGGTGATCAGAGCGATATTGCGTATTTTGTATTGCCACAGGCATGCAATGCAATAATTACAGATCCACATTAACCTGCCATGGTTTTACTCCACATGAAATACATTATTCACAACAGAGATTTCCCTACAATATCACCAAATTTGAGGATGGCTTGAAGTATCTGGGTTTCTTTCTCAAACTTGTGAACTACAAAATTTTTGATTGGAATTGGCTCATTACTAAAATTGAAAAAAGGTTGAACAACTCGTGCCATCGCTAGCTATCAAGAGTTGGCTGGCTGACACTGATCAAATCAGTACTTGAGGCCACTCCTATATATTGGATGTCACTGGCATGGATTCCTAAAGTTATACTCCTCAAAATTCAGAAAATCTGCAGGCATTTTCTTTGGTTGGGCACAAAAGAGGGACACACATTTTCCTGGACTAATTGGTCCCATATTGCTTTACCTAAGCGTTGGGGTGGTTGGGGTATCAAATACCTACCAACCTTTGCACTTTCCTTAGCTGCTAAGCTTGGTTGGACAATTCTGATGGGAAATAACCTATGGACAAGGGTGACAATTCAGAAATATATTCATCCACTCACTCCCATTGAATGGATTCGGACACCTCTAGAGCACCACTCTAAATCCTCCACTATCTGGCGTGCGATCACATTAGCGACCGGGTGTATAAAGGATGACCTGACCTGGCAGATTGGCAATGGACATAAGATTCATATCGGTCATGATTCATGGGTTGGTTGTGGGAATGCACATCTACTCCCGCAAGCACTTATAGCGTCCCTCAACCAAGCCAGTTACAAGACACTAAATCAAATTTCTCATGCGGAGAGAACAAAACTCTTCTCCCAAGGGTGGTTGGATCATCGAGCTTTACGGCTACATCCATAGTGGACTTAAAACTGGACAGGATATTTGGATGCCCTGTGTGAAACCCGTGTCTAATTGAAGGCATGTGATGACGAAATTATTTGGACCAGATCTAAAATGAGATGGTATACACCAAAAGA
This sequence comes from Pinus albicaulis, assembly GCA_034641835.2. Classification (NCBI taxonomy): domain Eukaryota; kingdom Viridiplantae; phylum Streptophyta; class Pinopsida; order Pinales; family Pinaceae; genus Pinus; species Pinus albicaulis. Next base: position 1,306,004,056 of record CM076584.1, on the reverse strand, counting down.
AGGGTACTCTCATATCTATCGGGACAACAGACCTGATCCACTCATCCCTTGGTGGCGCTACCTCTGGAAAATCAAATGACCTTCCAAAGCACGACTCCTCATGTGGTGTATACTCAGCGACAAAATCCCCACTAGAGCCAATTTACAGAAAAGAACCTTCTCTGGACCACACAGATGTGCACTTTGTAAAGAAGCGGCAAAAGACACACAACATCTATTCCTAAACTGTATTTTCACCCTTGAAATTTGGACAATTATAATTTCCTCTCTTCATATTGACCAGAGCTAGACTGGCCACTCCATTACAAATGCTTGGGATCACTAGTGGCATGTTGTTACTCCCCACAAACTTCAGAATTTTCCCATTCTTATTTGCTGGAACATTTGGATGGCTCACAATCGATCCATATTTCATGACATCCCACATCATTGGCCCTCATCTGCTACCCATATCCTTTCCATCTATCATTTTATCCATGATGACCCACCTCCTCCTTGTCCATGTATCATCACCCTCGAGATCATTGATCACTCATATCCTTGGGCATATTTTTACGGATCTGCATAGTCTCATGGTTGTGTTGGTGGGTTTATTCTTCATCTCTCAGATCATCATTACTATAAAGTCAAATTTGGACTTGGTCGCGGCACCAACAATTTTGCAGAACTATCATGCCTCTTGTGCCTACTACAGTTTTCCATCACCAAAGATATACATGCTCTACAAATTTTTGGGGATTCCAAGATTGTCATTGACTGGTTTTCTGATCTATGAAATGTCACATACACACACACACACAAGAATATATTCGCTAAAACTCTACTGCTCAAAACACAATTTGATCATATTTCATGTCGGCACATTTTCAGGAAGAGGAACACTATTTTTGACATCCTTTCCAAGGAGGTGACACACCTATTGAATGAACATATGGAGGTAGAGGAACATAACGAGCATGCATACTACCAGTTCTTCCACAGACCTTTTGATCCTGCACTTGAGTGGGGGGTGTGGTCCCCGATAGATTATGCAATAGAACAAAAAACTCACTTTTTATTATAGTTTATTTTTGTATATATATCGATCAGACTTATAGTGGATGTATGTATATATGAACACATAGCGGATGTATTTATATTTTCTGAACACTCTCAGCACTATCTATTTGGCAGCTTTAAGCTGATCTGCATATGCACATGCATATACAACTTGTAACTTTTATTTACATTAATAAAAGCTTTGATTTTTCCTATGGAAAAAAAAATAAGATCGATAGATGCTTACAAATTCCACAATCAATTTCTGATATGCCAACATATACTCACAACCCATATTTAACCCAATGTCAATCAATTCGTCTGATGGTTCTTCTTTGTATGTTAGCACCTGTTTGAAGACATTCAATGATGATTCTTGTAAAACAACTTAAAAAATACAAAAATGAAATCTAGTCAAGTTGTTATAAGGAAGTAACAATTATTCACAAACTTAGATATCAACCCTTTTCTTCCTTGTCGTCCTGTTTTATGCGTTGAATGGGTTCCATTTTCTTTTCTTTTATGCAGGAAAATACTTGAAAATTAGTATTTAATTTATTTATTGTACCTAATGATTGAAAAATTAAATGATTACATATTACATTTGAAGCACGTTATTGTTGAGATGGCTCCTCCTGCGATGCAATTTTGTCCATTTCTTTGACCATCTCCTTGTACACCTTTTTTGGACATTCCTATTGGCATATTTCTGATATCAGCTCGTTCATCTTTTGAAATTTTCATAATCTTCCTGAAAATGTAACATGACAATAAACTATTTAATTTTTATATTGATATATGAAAAGTAAATATAACAAAAGTGATATTTATAAATAATTCTAGACAAACATTTAAAGGAATATTACTTTTTCATTCCTTCTTTTTTGTTGTTATATGTTTTTCTATTAAAAGTCTGACATGTCTCATTGACCAATTCTCTGGAAACTCTTCCTGTAGTTTAGATAAAATTTGGTTCTTGGAATCATTGGATTTATTTTTGTATTGTGAGTGGAAAAAACTTCTATACATTCGTTCCACTAGATCCCTCAAACTTTTGTAAAAAAATGTCCCCCCTTCGTTAACCTCCAGCACCACTCCAGATGAGCTAAGGAGCAATTCATTTTCATTTGCATCTTCTATTTTTTTTATTTTCTTAGAACAACGTTCCTTTTCTGAGTTGTTGGTATTGTATAACATTAAACAAATGTGAATTAATATATTGTTTGACACATGTTATCTACTAATTTTAATTAAATTATTAATGAAAATTAAAAAAAGAAACTCATATTGGATCGATAGTATTTTTTCATTCACCTAATTCATCCTTTTGCAATTTTTCCATCAAGCTTTTACGCTCTTCTAGTCTTAGATCAGAAATAATCTTATCGATCTTTGTCATTTTGTGGCTCTGCATGATACACAGTAAACAATGCATATTAGTTAAACTTGCATATAGTTCAAAAATAATATTTTTTGTAAATAATTTACAAAGAACTTGCCTTTTTTGCTTTTCTTGATGTGCTATCAGTATTTTTGTTACTTGATCTCTTGTCAGCCATTTCTTTATCAATATGAAACCTGTACCATATCATTCATTAATATATTTTATAAATAACTTGTCAACTTTTCAAGTAAAAAAAAAAAAACCTCAAGAAACCGGTGCACCATTCATGGTGTACGCACCGACGTCGGTGCGTGGGGGTCTTATAAATGCACCGCACAAATAGTATAATAGACTGTACGGTGCTCTATGTCAACAAGGAGCACCGGTGCGTTACCTGTTAACCACTGCACCAATTAACACAGAGAAAATAATAAAAATCGTCCAGTGTTAGTTTTTGTATCATACCGCCCCACGTAAACAAGGGACCACCATATGGTGCTCTCTATCAACTAGGAGACCCGGTGCAGTGTGTTATATGTTACATGGTGCAATAATTAACACAATAAAACATTTTTCTGCAAAACGGCACGTTCGCAATGCGCCATAATGAAATAGTGCACCAGTGCCCTATTTTACATATGGCGCACTGATTTAAAAAAATTTGTTTTTAAAATTTTTATCACACAGTACTTTCGCAATGCACTGAGATAATACAACGCACTGGTGCGCTAGGTTACGCAAGTCGCATTGATTAAAAAAATAAATAAATAAATAAATAAAAATTCACGCAAGGGCCGACATGGATTGGGATCTGACTATGCAAGTCGTCCCGTGGGTTGGATGTCTTAGGCCTATATATAGCAATACAAAAGCCCTATAAATCTAAAATGAAAAGCCCTAATTCTGAAATCACAGAAACAAGGAAAAGAAAGGGCAGAAACAAAAAGAATGTAGGGTTTTGGGTAAAAATAGATTTTTTTTTTAATTTTTTTTTTGAAAATGAAAAAGAAATTGAAAATTTTTTCTTACTGCGTAAAAAAACTGCAGAAAAAGTAAAAAATAAATAAACTTTAATCACAAGATCATTTGAAATTCTATGCTACAGGGTTTGAATCAATAGAGGTTTGGAATTCTAATTGTCTGAATACTTATGTTCGAACGTTTTTCACTGCTCCACAGTGCTCTCATGCTCTTTTGCTCCAGGTATGTCTTCTGCAAATATATGGCTGAAAATTTTTGCAAAAATAGTGAAATAATGAAAGTGTTTAGTTTTTAAAGAATTGTTTTATGAAATTAGATTTTCAAAAATATTTTCCTGCCCATTTTTTAATTTACTGCTTTTTTCACTTAAATAAAATAGAGTTGCACTTTTTTTATTTTTGGTTATTCATCGTCGATGCGTCACTTAATATCACCGCATCGGTGCATCCGTTTATATCATGGCACTGGTGTGCAGTAACGAAAATGCACCGATGCAGTGATCTGTACATTAGCACCAATAACAAGAAGTCCATTTTTAATTCACCAAAATTACTTTTAGGTGTGTGCACCAAAATTTATTGTTGATTGTTCTCAAATTCAGGGAGAAAATATCATAATTATATCGAATGGAAAATTCTTCAAAATATAGCTCGTTCCATAATATTTCTCAAAGTCCATCGTGGAGTTCTCCCTATCCATCTCAAGACGTAATATTTAATTCACATTTTATTTATATTTCCATTATCTAATTGAATTTGTGTTTGTTATCCATGTCAATCATGCACATCTTAATTAAATTTATAATGTATACAAATTTGCAAGTTCATGCAGATTCATAATCGAGTTCAGATGCATAAAATATTCAAACGTCAGCTCCAAAACGTCGGAATCTCTTATCAGGAGAAGCATACCACAAGGTGCATTTGGTAGATGAAAATGGACAGCCGCTTCACCCTGCCAATTGTAACAATATTGCATCTTCTAGCCACAATCCTAGGACATTAATGATGGTAATAATTATAATTGTTTGGTATATTTATTAATGTAATTATTTCAACGTCAAACCAGTTAATCATGAAATATTGTCAACGTGGTTACTAATTGATATCATATATTTTGTATTAATCATGTTCAAATATTTTTTTTAAATTATTAGGATTCTAGTGATGATGAGCGACCTACCTACCATCTTCCGTTGCACCCCATGACAATGTCAAATCAAGAGAAGACTAAATTAAGAGAAAAATCAGAGAGAAACGATACCAAGAATGGTTGAATCAACCACCAAGTCAATTCCCGCTACATCCAGATTCACCAATTAGGAATGACCACAGCAATAGTAGTTCTTCACAAGCTGGCAATGGAGGCAAACAAATAGAGGTCGGTATGGATGATTACTTAAGGGATATGACTGCCATGGAGACAATGTTATTAGATGCATTCCAAAATGATGATTAGCTAAGGAATGATGCTCATATCGCTGACACCTTTTTCGAAAACCTTAAATTTTCTTCCACCACCCCTCTCTTTTGACCTGGCAGTCAATCAAAGTCTACCCAGTTGGGGAGAACGATGTTACTGTACAACTTGAAAGAAAATTTTGGCTTGTCGAATGCATGTTTCTCAGAAATTTTGAGGTAAGTTACCATAAAGTCCTCCCTTATATAATTTTTAGAAATATAATTAGTTTAGTACAATGAACATTACAAATGGTAAATTTTATGAATATTAATAATTATATCACCATTAATGTACATTTATTAATATATTTTTCCGTGATCACCAACTACAGGTTATTCAAAGATAAGGTTCTTCCGAGTGATAATTTTTTGCCCGGTAGCTGCGAAGAGTAAAAGAAATTATTGAAAATGTTGGGTGTTGAGTACATAATATATCATGCATGTCCAAATGATTATATTCTATATAGATGAGAATATGCAGAAAAAGATATATGTCTTAAATGCGGGCATGACAGGTATGATAAATCAAAAAAGAAGGGTAAATCATGTACTGGTCCTCCTTTTAATATATTGAGGCACATGCTTATAATCCCAAGGATTCAAAGGCTCTTTAATTGCAAAGAATTATCTATGTTGTATGGATTTCATGCCTCACACAGAAGTGAGTTGGGAGTTATGCAAATCCCAACTGATTCAATAGCCATGAAGCATATAGAGGATACATGGCCCAAAAAATTCAAGGATGAAGTACGAAGTCTACTACTCAGCATACCCATGGATGGCATCAACCCATATTCCCTCCAGAACACTAACTATTTTGTTTGGCCTATAGCAGTGATCAATAACAATATCCCCCCATGGTTGTCTGTGAAGAATGAACAGCTTATGTTGTCTCTCATAGTCCCTGGTAGAAGAGAAGTAAAGAATATGGATGTCTACTTACAACCACTGGTAGATGAATTGAAGGAATTATGGGATGGGATAAATATATATGATGTATCAAGACACATCGCAGCAAAGAGGATTTTTACGTTGTATGGCATATGTGCTTACACGACACATGATTATCCAGGCTTAGGAGTTTGCTTTGGTAAATTACATGTTTAATTTATTGATTTGTTTATATACGTAACCATATTATTTCACATATTAGTTATTTAATTCATTGTAATTTTTATAATATTCATGATATTGTTTAACGTGCCATGCATAATAATTGTATACAATAATCTCACAATTCTTGTAACAAAAGGGTATTTTAGATGTAAATGTTGTGGACCTTCTCTGAAAGCTATATGGTCCAAGGACCTACGAAATCCAGTGTATGTTTGCTCCAGATTATTCCTCCTAGGAGAACATCCTTACAACAGAGCAACATTTTCTTTCAATGGTAAACAAGAGAGAACCCAAAGGCCTCCAATAACAACACCAGCTGAATGTCTTAGAGAATATGAGAGAGAGAGAAGGAGAAGGAGTTAATAGAAATGTTCGATTCAAATGGGGACCCTATGTTCAATGATCCAGAATTCTCAGAAACCTATGTTAAGAAATTTCCCATTGGGATGAAAAGGAAATATATCTTTTATAACCTCCCATATTGGGAGCATCTTAAGATTACCCACTTATTAGATCCTATGCATATATTTAAAAATGTTTCATCTTCTTTATGGAGGCACATATCATCGAAACAAAGTGACACATTGGTTGTTAGGAAAGATCTTATTACTTCAAAAACTAAAAAGAAACATTGGCCAAGATGATTAGAAAGTACAGGATCATAGGCAAGTGATGGTCCCTCTAATTCATGGTATTTCAAAGAAGGTGATTTCCAATGGATTTTTAAAAAAATGATATTTTTTTGGAAAAGGAAGTTATAATGGGTGTGAGGGTGCCAACTTCATAGGGGTCTTCACTACGGTGCTGCTTCACCTTGGATGACCATTTGTTGAGGTTGAAATTGCATGACCATTTGAATCTTCTAAGAGTACGTATAATGTCAAAAGCATGATTTTATTATTCGTTATATTAATAAAATTTATCCCATGTAGGGATCATAAAACATAACTAATTTTGTATATTATTTCACGTGTTTATAACTTCGCACTATCATTATCCTTTGTTCGTGCATGGGTGTGTGAAACATGAATTCCCTCAAGACCTAGGACGTGCCATACCTAAATTATCTGCATTTGTATGTTGGATAACGTCAAAGGAGATTCATGTGGCTAGCATTCCACGATGGCGTCAAGAGATAGTTGAGATTGTCTGTATGTTTGAGAAGGAACTACCGACAAGTTTCATGGACTTTCAGGTTCATCTTCTAATCCACCTAGTAGAGGAGTTGAATTAGTTGAGGTGGTTTCTTGTCATTGGATGTTCTTCTTAGAGAGGTACATGAAGAAATTGAAAGGTTTTGTTCGACAAAGGGAAAAACTCAAGGGGTCTATGGCAGAGGGGTACATATCATATGAGTCTTTCTATTGTGCCAGTAATTACATCAAGCAGATCGAAAATAGACCAAGTGCAGTGATTTGGGATGATGAAAGGGATGAAGACAAAAGAGAAGGGGAGTTTCTCCAAACGAGTGGAAAAAAACGCTTGATAAAGAGTAAGCGCCTTATAATTTTTCAAATTTACACAAAGTAAATATTCATGTTAAACTTAGATATAATTTATATTTTTATCTCTATGTTATAAATAATTTCGGTTTGATTTCATCAACGAATGCATAAATTGAAGGAATCAATAAATTCGTTCTTTACAATTCTGAAGCGACACAACCGTGGTTCGCATTATACGAACAAAAGAGGATGAAATGGGATAATGACAAGAAAGAATTCAAATGGTTGAATGGTAGAAGTGTGTCTTATTCCGATCATTTAAAAGAAAATATGCCAAAAAAATGCCCCAACTTTTGGGTTGTTGACCAAGTCAGAGAGAAATATGGTGCAACCATTCATTACCCGCGTGCTGAAGAGGATGCGCTAAACGTAGGGATTGGGTGCAACAACTCGATAATAATCTATTTAATTTATATGTACATTTGAAATTTATAAGACATCTATATTTCATATTTTAATTGTTGGGTTATTATAAGACACATGACACTATGATTTTTTTAACTTTTTTATAATAGGTGCATTTGTTCCCATCTATGTGGGCATATGGACACCATTTTCACACAGAAAATGCCGATGCTAGAAACATCACACAAGATTGTGGAGTGGAAGTCGATTTCGATCAATCTAGTCAATCTAGCCACCGTGATCAAAACCTAGTACGAGGGATGTTAGGTTACGTCGAAAATATACAACAGATTATTGAAGTGGATTTATCTTCTTTCCAATGTGTTATTTTTAGGTGCAAGTGGTGGGACACCTTTGATCAGAATAATGTAAAGGAAGATTGTGATAGTAGACTGATATGTATCAACTCTAGAAATATGTGGGATGAAGCTAAGGAGCCCTATTTTTTCCCCAAACACTGCAACCATGTGTTTTTTTACCCAGATGTGTTGGATAGGGATTGGTGGTTCGTATTGAGACATGACCCTAAATCAAAACATATTTTTGAGAAAAATAGTGGTATCATGCCATGCAAGCTGGAAGATAATGAGGGTGATCATGAGAACCCAGAGTGATATGGTACATGTGTTAATTGATCATCAATATTTATACTTTTTAACATCGGTTTTTCGAAACATTATAATACATATTTTGAATTAATTGGTAATTTTCATTGTGTTAATGTTAAAATCAATATTTCACTTGATAATTTGCAAATATTTTGACCTCAAACACAATGGCGTACTGTATCAAGTTATTTTTTTTTTATGTAAGATCATAATAAAATACAATTACAATTACAATTTTAATTAGAATTAGAATTACAATTACAATTTTAATTACAATTGCAATTACAATTACAATTTTACAATTTCACATACAATTACAATTTTAGAATTTTACATACAATTACAATTACAATCATTTCACAGTAATACAATTAAAATTTTACAAATATTTTACATAGAATTACAATTACAATTACAATTTTACAATTTCACGTACAATTACAATTACAATTTTAGAATTTTACATATATACAATTACAATTTTACAAATTTAAAATTTACAATTACAATTACAATTTTATAATTTTACATACAATTAGAATTACAATTACGTCAATTTTACAATTTTACATATATACAATTACAATTACAATCATTTCACAATAAATTAAATATTACAATTACAATTAAAATTTTACAAATATTTTACATATAACAATTACAGTTAATACAAATACAATTTTATAATTTTACATACAATAATCATAATTACAAATATTACAATTTTACAATATCATGATCATTTAATATTAAATTAATTAATAAACATCACAATCATGAAAACCATTGTACCAACATCATATTTGACTAAAAAACACATTCAAATTCGCTAACACCATCGTGATCATGATCATCTAACAAAACACAATTAGCATTATATAACATCATCACAACACAAACATCAAATATATATCGATCATGTGAAATAACTTCTATCACATACACATCTATCTGCAAGCTGCACATTAAATGAACATATCTAACATGACCTAACAATATACACATCATGATGATCACCAACATGTAAATTAAGTACAACTGCAACATGAACATAAAATACATGGACTATATATATATATATATATATATAGCTGAATAATGTCAAAAATATACAATTTCAATATAAATTTCATCTATCAGCTGGTGGTACATCATCAATAGTAGTATTAGTCGAGACCTGCTCAGTCAATGGTGCAGCCTCAACAAGTTGATCATTCAATACATGCTAATCAGGATTAACTGTCGGCTGCTCATCGTGATGACTGGACATGGTCGATGGTCCAGCCTGCTCTCCATGATGAATTTTGCTCGATGCTAGTGGAGGATGCTCATTTGGTGCAGCATGAGGTGAACAGCGATCACTCCCCTGATCGTGATCATTATATGATGCGTCGGTGCTGCTCGTGGGCTGTCGATCATGTGTTGCATCTCGACCATGCCTATAACTTGCAACGGTCCTCCTCAGCCGTGTAACTAATGTCATAACTCCTACGACATGTCGCATCAAGTTGTATATGCCATGCAGCATGCCTCTCCACATATGTAACAGCCTACCATCGGCCTGTATGTCTCTCATAGTAGCGGGCCTGACTCCCGCCTCAACAATCAATGTAGTGAGTTGGTCGCCCAACTCCATCCTGAATCTGCTATCAAGCCTATCAGACCTAGCAAAAGGTGGTACTGACGCACCAGTAGGAGCAGGTCTCTCTGCACCAGCCTCCTGATGATCATTGGCATCTGGCATATCCTTATCGTCATCAGGATCCACACCTGGATCATGTGGTGGTGTATGCATGTCCTCGCCATTAAAAGACCAAATGTCTACAAAATATATACAAGTATAGAACAATAATTATAAAATTTAATAAAAACAAGTTAAAGAACATGTTAGAATAAATTTAAATAAAACAGTAATATTACCTCTATCATCCAGTGGCTCATCATCTGTGAAGAGGATGTTGGCACACCCTCGCCAATCCAAACTAGCATAAGGACAGGGGACCATAATGAAGGGATGCTCGTCAACACTAGCTAGCAACTCCAGTGCATCATGCGATATCCTCGCAGAAAACTCAGTCTTGCCCCTCTTGGGCATCATCTGTCCCCACATATGCATCCGTGCCTCCAACATCGACCTACGAGGCTGTTGAACAAAATTCGGCCTCGTCTCTGGAAACCTCTCAAAAAATAAACAAAAAATATCTGAAGCAAAAGGGAAGTTGACCCTCCCTTGTGCATGAGCACGACATCTATCTAAGGTTGTACAGAACTACAACAAAAAAATGGTAGACCACTTGAAAAGTCATCTCTCTTGTACTAACGAATCAACATAATATAGAAGCGAGCAACTAATGTGTTTCCCGTCACTGGTGTTGTGTGAAATGGTCAAAATCAGAAGTGAGAGGCACCTCACCTCCTGACTACCAAATGCACCAATACGTAACTGACCTCCGGAGACCTGAAAATCTGAAGGAGACATATATTTGCGCTAATGTATCTCTGGGAGTACACCAACTGACTCCCTGCTGCATAGCCAACTAGAACCTCTGGGAACGAGGTAAAATCCACCACTCTCCTCGATAGCCCTGTAATGAAATATATGTCCTCCTTAGTGGGCGCGTACCACTGGTTAGGACCAACCCAGAAAGCTTGTCAATGGGCATTCCACCTGCGAATAAGATGTCTCAAAAACACACCATGGCCCTTTAGGGACATAACCTCCTCATAGAACTTGAGGAGGCCTACCTGCCTTAGGAGCCCCTGGGTAGCTGCTGTAATAGGCAAGGGTACGCATCTCTCTCCCTCTCTCGTGCCTCCCACAACTGAACCATGTTATATTGGTTCGCCTGTTTTTGTTGTTGTTCCCCCTCTTCTCTCCTTTCACGTCTCTGAATGATTGACATATTAAATAATAAAAAATTTATTAAATGAGACATGTAATAATTTTTTTTGGAAAAAAAACAGTGAACAGGCATGCACCGGTACCGGTGCGTCTTTTTTTTTGCGCACCGGCGCAGGTGCGTTGAAACTTTTTAGTGCACCGTTAACTATGGACGGTGTTGGGAGTGTGGTGCGCTGACTAAACTCTATGCCCCGAGGCGTATAGTTTTGTCAGTGCACCAACCTTCTGACACCATTACATAGTCAACGATGCAGTCTTTTACCAGGCCACACCGTTGACCCTGTGGAAATGTGGAATGCGGTGTTCTGAAAAAAATACCCGTCGTGGGGCAAAAATTTAAGTCAACGCACCGCATTGCCACTATTCCACATGGTTAACGACGTGTTCGAGTAACCGACCGCACAGCACTTTTTTTTTTAATTTTAAAATAACATAGTTCGCTTTTCGGTACCGCCCCGGAACTAGTGCGGATACCGTTAGCACCGGTTGCGGTGCAGCCTGTAAATTTACAGGCAGCACCACGAACCGGTGTGAGCCGAATGGCTCGAGCGCACTGCGCGATAATTTTTTTTCTTTTCAATGTTTAATTTTAAGGTAATTTGAAATGCTAATCCGTTAAAAGGCTTAATTATGTAAAAACAAGAAAAATACATGTACATTTGGCTGTCAAGGAGGCATATTGGCTGTAGAATTCGCAAAAGAAAATTTGCCCATCGTTTTGCAAAATTCAAGTTGGAGATTGGTGGGCAATGCACACCAGCAGTGCATGCAATGGGTGCAATGGGAGCATTGATGTCAGGGCGACTCAGACAAGGATAAATTGCACCAGTGCTTGAGAGATCTGGAGCACTGAAAAAAGTGAAAAATGTGGTTTTTTGGCCATAATTTTTTTTTTTTATTTAACCATGTGCCGGTGTGCGAGGTTTTATAGGTGCACCAGTGTGGTTTCCTAAGACCGCACCAGACGGTTTCTGTTTTGGCGTGGGGTTTTATGACGCATCGGTGTGAAATTTTTGTCAAGCATTGGTGCGCTACAGTCATAAGATGCACCGGGTGGGTGTGTACGGAGCGCACAATGTCCAGTGTACCAATGTTTTGTGTGCACCGGTGCTTTCTCTTGTTGAATACACCAGTGCGGTTTAGGATGATAAGCGCACCGAACAAAAAACATCAGCAAAAACCTCCACCCACCAACCTCCTCTATTAACCTTTGCTAGAAACAGATGTCCAGGGTATTTTTATAAGGGGTTCCTTAAAAACATCTGCTAGAGGGTCTTTTCCTTGTAGTGATCTATCATTACTCTTGCTGCTATATCTATTTTTCAAATATTAATCAACCTTATCTGGAATGTGTCAACCTATTTCCTTAAGTATTTTTTGTGGTGTTGTAACAACAACCAATTAATACCCATTTTTTGTGTTATCATGTATCCTGACATTGTTGTAGATGTTTTCTTCTTACTTAATTCCCATATCAACTGCAACCTGATAAATTATTAAAGTTGTCAAATTGCTTAAGAATAACGGATTCAATGACCATATATAGGCATGGATTTAATTATTGCATCATTATTCCATTCCTCACTTTAAATAAAATATCAACAACATATATTTACATTCTACTCAGCATTCCATCTAGATAAAACCCTAAGTTTTATCCCCTATATTTCAAGTTATGGGAGAGACTCACTTATCCTCCATCTTCTTCAATCATTGTACAACAATATACACACACTTCATGGCCCATACACATATACACATTATATTTTCCAATATGCATCCCATTGCCTACGGATGTCAATCATATTTAACCTATATCCATTTCAGAAATCACATATCTTAAATGCATCAGATATCGAATCCATAATAATCAACGTCCATACGCATTCTCGTAGAAGTATAATGGCTCCGAGATAATCTAATATCAAATTGTAATTGTACGCGTTCGCAAAAGACCAAACATGTTAGCAACCTGCAATATTTTTGGTTGTTCATTTTATCCCTTCCATTGTGATTAATATGTTGTTGATTTCTCTTATACTCTATTCTATGGGCAACACCAAATCATTCTATACCTTAGCTTATTATCGATGGTCAGCTACATAGCATATGCAAACACCATAGGCACATACCCACATCACATATTTCAATGCATGCACATATTAACACATGCTTAATTATCAATGTGAGGAATTTTACAGTACTTTACTCATTCTATGCATGTTATAGAGTTCAAAAACATAACTATTCTACCCTGTGACTTTACTTCTACTATATGAGCTATATATATCTTGCATTATTGTCACCATTTGTAGGCATGTCTGAAACCCGTAGATACCTCAACTATCTTGTATCAATCCCGGGGTTTTATATCACACACCCTCCTTCCACACCTAGAGATATATCTTCTAAAAAATTATGTATCCCTACATTCATATTGATATCTTCCATGGCTCCACCATATTGTCCATTACATCCTGGGTAAAACCATTATATCTACTTGTAGTATACTTTTCACCTACCTATCTTGCATTGAAGTGTGTTTTTTACCCAAGGTATACCTTATATTATTATACATATACATTAACTTCCATAAACCTTATCTTCCACCTTGGAGTATCAAACAATATCCTTAATGTGAGGTTATCATGCTCAAAAACTAGGTTTTGAGAATTCTTGAAGATTTCAGGTCCCAAATTTATGATAGCTAAATTCTCTAAGCATGCCCATCATGCTATAACTTAGGTTTTTCACCAAAATGATAATTCTTACTTCATGCACAACTCCTTACATACCTTCCCATATTTCTAATTTGGAAATTAAATCAAGTCTCAAATGCAATCACCTTGTTAACTTATTCATGATATAAATTACCTTTACTTCATGTTTCCATTATCACTCAGAAACAGTTAATACCACCTAAGTGATAACATCAAAACAATTATTCGGTATGTTTATTTTCAATGTTAAATCCTACAGTTGCAAGATATCATTGGTGTTCCACTTCTTAGACATTTCCATTCCCCAATCTGATGACATTACAGTAGCAAAGGCAAGCCATTTCTTTTAATTATGTCACCTATTTGTCCCTGTCATATTTTCTAATTACATAACCCTCAATCATAGAGCTTAAATATAAAAGTATACATAAGGTATAATTATTGTTAAAATGAAGCAAAACAAGTGTTTGTATTTCTTAAGGAATGTTTGTATGTCAGCAATCATAACTTAATATTGCAACCATTTCAAGAAAATATTACATCGTAAATTCACCATTCTAGGTAAGGATATATAATTTTCCAAGTTTGATCCACTTTTCCAACAATAATAAGACAAATCAAATTATCCTGTAGACATGGAAATAACTTGATTTTTTGTAGCTACCAATTTCTCTCTACAAGGCTTATTAAAACTTGTTATCCAATCAACTTCTTAGCAATTATATCCTGCCCTCTTCTACTAATAATCGTACTCCCAATCTACATTTACAAATCCTTTACCAGTGTATCTGTTTCATGCTTGATGCTTCCAAAGAAATTGACTCAACCTCCTCATGCTAAATAGAATTAACATTCGCGAATCGTGTCCTGAATTTCTTGTTTATGTTTTACTCAAGCTCTAGGAGGAATTTGCAGAAAATGACATAAGGGATAGTTTTATCAACTTATGAAGACATATGGTCGGATGACCATGAATTTCTTTTACCTGGGGAGTCTGATGCAGGAGCATCTAACCTAGGGTAACATGTTTACCAAGGGAGTTGGTTTCCTAAGTTAGGATTTAATTATTTATTGTATTTTCCTATATTTTTAGGAGAGAATGAGAATTATTTTAAATAGGAGAAGGTTCGAGAGTATCTTGGCAGAGTTGAGAGATTTGATGGTTAGTTAGATCTTATTTAGAGATAAGGGATTAGGTGAGATATTTTATGGATCATGAGATATATTGTGTGATTTTGTTTAGGATCTAAAACTTACGTTGGGTTCAAATCCACTTGTATAAATCTAGATGAGCCAATGAGGCATGCAAGTAAGTGTGAGAGTGAGGAATAAGAGGCCAATGAGTAGGCTAAGAGTTCTCTTGTAAATATTCTATTCTTCAATTAATTATTTCTAAATATTTTATGTACATATGTATTGTGTGGATTTCAATTCAGTTTTATGTGGTGTGTTAATTATTTATTTGTGAGCCCTATGGTTAGTTTGTTGCACCAAATTGTTACTAAATTAATGTTTATATTTATAAATTATGTATAAAATACAAGTATATATATATATATATAGAGAGAGAGAGAGAGAGAGAGAGAGAGAGAGAGAGATATAAACAAATGTGCTTAAACTTACCCTACGAGCCCACGGTTATCAAACTGTATATCAATAAATATAAAATGCTAAATATATAAAATTGTTACACATATTCCTGTTGACATTGGTTATATGTCAGTGTGTATGTGTCTATTCGACCAATCGTCTTCTCTTAAACAATGACTAATCGAACCTTATCGAAATTTATGTATAAAACATATAACAGATAAATATGTAGATGAAGTATATATATGTATAAAACATATATATAAATAATTAGATATATGTATGTATATCATATATAATTTAAACTTACTTTTTTCATCTACTCTTATATATATATATATATATATATATATATATATATTTGTTTGTTTCACCATATGCCTCAATGTCATACAAAATACATATAATTAAAATAACCATGTATGGGCCCTTCGGACACCCATATTCTTATTTGAGATAAGGTCCAAGAGCTCTATATATATACAAATAAAGTTATCATGAGAGGAAGTTTTAGCCTGAAAGTGACCATGAAAAGTTCACCTAATTTCCATATCATAATATGTAAACCAATAAAAATCCTTTAAATTTAAAAAGAGGTACATGTAAATATTTTGGAGGGAAAAGAAGAAAAACTATTTTTTTAAATTCTATTTTTGGCATATCTCCTTACATATTTACTCAAATTTCAAGTGTAGACACTCGTTGGATGCAGAATTAAATTCCACATCCAATGAGTAGCCATTATGCATACTTTTGTGAAGACCCACATTGATAAAATTTGAAGAAATTCATTTCAAATATTTATTATTTTTATTATTATATACTATTTCTTAAAAATTTTGATAATTCACGTGGTTGAAAATTAGTATGATAATGTTTAATTGTAACTAATCTTATGGAACGCAAAATAAATTAATTACAACAATATATGATTTTTAATAATTAATAATTTATATTTTAATTAGCCATTTCATTGGAGAGTAATTGTAGAATTTATGTGCATGCATTTAACAGTGAACTATGTTCGTTGTGAGATGATCTCCCCAAATCTTCTAATAGTGAACTATGTTCGTGGTGAGATGATCTCCCTAAATCTTCTATTCCTTCAATGTTCCTTTGCACCTTTAGAGACAATTACTAGTCTTACTTGTTAGAAATGATTTATTTATTTTTTTATATTAATCTTCTTATCATGATCCAAAGCACTTTTTTGTTCATTCAATTCATAATTTATAAAATGATGAATTCAAATATTTATGTTTTTTTAATTAAAAACATTAATATTAATATTATTGTGATAATGTCTGATACGTTTGTGCCATTATGTTACTATAATTAATTAAAATTTTTTTCACAACATATATTTGAATTTTGATAAGAGACATAAATAATTAAGTTGTTAAAAATAATCTACATCCATAATTCTTCGTCCCCAACTTTAGTAACATCAATTAAAATAAAACTATTGATGTGTTGTATATTGCCTTCGACTGAACAAGTATGTTTGCAAGCCAAAGTAGTTGGTGATCTCGTCTACAATTTTGAAAATTATGAAAAGTGCGTTTTAATTCAAGAGGTAATTTTCTTTTTCAACATTTTCAAATAATTTTGAAAATTAAGATAAAAAATCATTTTGAAAATTTAAAATTAAAATAAAATTACGATAATAATATTAAAGCTAAATTGTATACCGATTTGAAAAGCCAAAAGCCATGAAAAAATCATTTTGAAAGTTAAAAATTAAAATAAATAATTTATAATAATCCAATATCAAATAATTTACATTAATGATATATATTATATTCATTTTCTATATATATCCGATATCAAATTCATTATATATATATATATATATATATATATATATATATATATATATCAAATTCATATTAAAGAAAAAAGACCATAAAAGTTTGGTTTTTATAATATATTATTTAAAAATAAGAAATAAATAAAAACAATTTTCTAAAATATATATATATATATATATATATATTGAAAAATAAAAGATAGAAAAAATTACACATTAATTGTAATAGTAGTATGAAGATTTATAAACTCTACAATGATCCCGAGAATTTTTAGAATAGAATATATTCACTTGGATCCCTTTCCCTGACCTCAATCTTTTGAAAGACCAATAATAGATTTGGGAAGCGGCACTTGATTAGACCTCTTTTTAGCACATGAAGAATTACTTCAATATTGTTCTCGTGGACAAGTAAGGTTTCCATTTTTGGCTACTTTATTACTTTTTTTTCTTTTTTGAGTTAAAGGTGGATTAAAAAATGGCATCCCTTTTAAATATAATTCCCATTAGGTGGAGGGGGATTTTTAAATATAATAATACAATTTCTAGAAAGGAGGATTTTTAAATATAATAATATAATTCGGATTTTTAAATATTATTTTTAATTGAAAAAATGACATTTCTTTTTAAATATAATTCTTAGCAAAGAGAGGAGGATGATTTTTAAATATAGTTTCCATTAGTGAGAGGAATTTTAGTTTTGAAGTGGGTTCCATACGGTATAGATTCATATGTTCGTGGATGCTCGTACTTTTCTTAAAAGTTAAATGGCCTACAAGGGAAAGTGGCAAAGTGGGTTGGGCTAGAAATAAAAAGGAAACAAAGGAATTTTTAAATTAGAGAAATTGAAATTCAGTTAGATTTTTTGGTTTTATTTTATTTTTAGTTTAATTAAAGAATTTTTCAAAATAGATAAATTGAAGTTTATGGGGTCTTGGATAGATGGTGATCGAGTGTTATGTTAAGGCACTCTTTGATGTGAAGTCACTAATTCAATTTCACACTCTTATCGGGGTGATATATTGGACATGATGAAGATGTGATGAAAATGTAGTCGTGCCAAGCTTACAAAAAAAAATAAAAAATTGAAAGAAATTTCTCTTCTTTTGACTTTGACAATAGTTTATCAGATGGAAGAATGTCTCAATTGCATCTTCGAGAGAGGTAATGAATGAAATTTCTTTTGGGCAAAGAAAGGGTATGGACATTGAAGAGTCATGCATTGGTGTTGGAACTAGGAAATCAAAATGGGAATTTCTACCATAACTATGCCAACCATAGGAAGAACTATAACACAATTCAGGATTTAACAAACTTTCTTAGGAATAAAGTAGGGGGATTTAAAGATATATCTTTGTTTGGAATCAAACATTTGAGAACCTTTTTAGGGCCTCTTTTCATGAAGACATAGGTTCAATACTTAAGGTGTTGGAAAATTTTCCTAAGTTACTAAAGGATTGAGAAAATGAGGAACTATTTCTCCAAATGACGTCAAAGGAATTACTTGGAATTATAAAATCATCTTAAAAGGACAATAGTCCATGCCCAGATAGATGGATGGTGGAATTTTCGTGGTATTTTTCAATATTGGTGGGGAATGATTTTCTTAGGGTTGTGGAACATATTTTAATTGCAAGGAGAATGCATGGAAACTTCAATCCTACAATCATAGCACTTATCCATAAAATAAATTGTCCCAAAAAATTTAGTGACCTCCATCTTATTTCATTGTGCAATTGTATCTACAAGATTCCAAAAAAATCAGCATTGTAAGAATAAATCCTCTACTCTCATGGTTGATATCGAACAAATAGCTTTGCTTTCTTAGAGTTCGACTAATCCATGTATTTATCGAGCCATCCCAATAAGGGGAGCATTCAATTAAAACAGTTGGTAATTTTGTACAACTATGTTGAAACTAGACCTATCAAAATGTTAGGATAGAATTTTTGGACATTATTGGAATTCCTTATTCATCTTGGATTTGATCTTGTTCTTGTTAATTAGACCATGGGATGCATTGTCTTATTTTTCGGTTCTAATTAATGGTGCAGATTCATCTTTTTTAAAGCCTCCATAGGACTTCATCAAGGTTGTCCAAACTCGCTTGATTTGTTCTTGCTTATTGCATAAGGGCTTAACCAAATGATCATTAAATCCAGAAAATTCCACAAGATTTAGGGGATTTTGATGGGCCAAAACTTAAATCTTAGGCACTTATTATTTTTGGATGATGTGCTTTTATTTGTTTACTTTAATGTGAAAGAAGATGAGAATTTCAAATTGATTATCAAGAACTTTTGTAATCCTATGGGGATGTTGGTAAAATTGGAAAAATCTATTGTATACTTCATTGAAAATGTGGAAGGAACTAAACTTCATATGATGAATCTTTTTAGCTATTAGTCTCATAAACTTAATGAAGGATTCAAATACTTAGGTTTCAACATCAATCAAAACAACTATTGGTCGATTTAATTTCTTAAATATTTTATATTAAATTATAAACAAGGATGTTCATAAACTTCGAGATATTACAGGGTAAAAGCATGGAGTTGGGTTACACTTTTTGGCGAAATGAAGGGGTGTTTTGTTGAAAAACGGATGCTCGATCGAGCATTTTTAAGTGCTCGATTGATCAATTTTTAAGCACTTAATCGAGTTATTTAGGCGCTTAAAAATAGCTCGATCAAGTGTTTGAAAAAACTCTCGATCAATATATTTTATAACCTGGTTAACGGCTCAATCGAGCCCTTTAGCTGTATGGTTTAGCATTAATACCATTAATAAAATTTTGTAAGGGTGCCGACAGGTTAAATTTTTAATGGCTCAATCGAACCGGTGGTTAACCATGTATGTCACTCGATCAAGGGTTATTTTAACGCTTGATTGAGCAATTTTAATTTTGAATTTTAGCGCTCAATCGAGCGTTTAAAGAGCTCGATCAAGCTCTTGACGTCCTAAAAATTATATTTTCAACACGTCTTCTACAAATTTCTTTGCAACCCCATTTTGTACCCTATCGGATTCAGGGAAGAATATGTCCTTAAGTGGCAGAATTTGATCATGTTGGATTCGTGAAAGAATCCTCTATCCAATGGCATATGAATTTGACACTTTGGAATTCATATGATATTTTTAGTCTAATTTCTTTTAAACATAACACTTGAAATTTCTTTGGATAGTTTCAAAGGGGTTGAATAAAAAATCAATACATAAAATATACACAACGAAAAAAATTCAAAAAATAACACTATCTTCGTTTTCGAGTACTCTTCAAAAGTGTACTCTTGGATTTTAAATTTATTAAAATAGCTGAAAAAAATATGATGTGAACACATGTGTCTCGATAATGCAATTGAAATATTACTTCGCCAACTTCGAAAAATAATAAAAAATATAATTTTTCATAAAAAAATAAAATTTTAATATGAAAAACTAAGTTCTCTCTATGTATGAATATTTTAAATTACACATTTTAGACTAAGTTATGCTACGTGAACACATGCATACCTCTGAAGTTTTGTAAAAATTTGCAAAGACATATATTGCATTTAATAGAAAATTGAGAGATTATACGATAGTAAAAAAATTTTGCAAAAAAAATATTTAGGACAACATAATTCTCCACATATTTCTTTTTTATTCATAATTCTTATATGAATTTTGAGGGGTGTGATTCAATAAAAGAGAAAAAACTTGAAACTTCTTCACCACATTTGGGCCAAAAGTGTAACCCATCTTCCCATGTATTTCCCATTTTCCAAATTTCTTCTAAAATTAAAAGCCTTATTAACCCATGATGATACAGGATACGGTTCACATTTCTAGGGTTATGTTGTGCTCTTTTTTCCAAACGTCCAAGACTCTCATGAAAATAGAAAGGGAAATTGACAAGCTCACCTACATCTAAATAGAGTAATAATTTTATATGGTAGAGAAAGGTTATAGCATACTTCCCTTCATAAGATTATGTCAAAGATAAGTTTTTCCATTTTTTCAATGACCCATGACCACGATACCCCTTCCCTCCAATCAGGATTCAAGTCTTCTGAGCACAAGAATCGTCTCCACATCCCCTTCTCAATCTTCTTATTTTTAAATCATCGATCACCAATTTGGGGAATCCCAATGGCTTGGGCCACTGAATCCTATCAAATGGTGATGAAAACATCTCTAATATAACCAATATTTCCATCAAATTCTTATGCAAAATCCTGAGCGATGACATTTTCCTACCCATGAAATCTATATATGGAATACATCCACCATATTTCAGTATTGATGAGGGTTCTTACCTTATCGCTCACAATTTTCCCATATAAACTTCAATGGATTAGTGTCAAGGTTCCCTGCATTTCAACGATCTCTACTAGTCAAGAAGTGGGATGTTTGAATTGATAATGGGAAGAAAAATTGAGAAGAAAGTCATTTTTTTGTCAAAGGAACTCGTCTCAAGTTTTAT
Organism: Pinus albicaulis; assembly: GCA_034641835.2. Taxonomy (NCBI): domain Eukaryota; kingdom Viridiplantae; phylum Streptophyta; class Pinopsida; order Pinales; family Pinaceae; genus Pinus; species Pinus albicaulis. The sequence goes on along the minus strand of CM076584.1, from coordinate 1,305,982,072 downwards.
TGATTGGATGGGTAAGGAGTAACTTTTTTGAATGGTCATGCATGCAAATAATGTTGAAAAATAATGATTTTTGGTTGGTGGAAGTGGCGGAAAGAACTATGGTAGAGTTCAATGTGAAAAGAAACCATGGTGAGGGACATCGTACAAGGTGATCAAGGAAGTCATTGATGTTAATAATAACCAAGGCCTTGTTGTATTAAATTCCAAGTATTTAAATATTAAAAGAGCTCAATTGAGTATGAGTAACTTCAGTGTTATCATATGCTTTGAAACATGTTTTCAAGCAGAATCTTAAAACCTATATGCTATGAAAATATTGAGGCTTCGAATCATGAGGATGATGATTTTGCTAAGTACTAGAGTGTTGAGTTTGTTAACTTTCAAATGCTAAGGTTGTTGAGTGATACAGTGTTGAGGCTATTGAATTTGAAATGTTGAGGTTGTTAGACATGAATTTTTTAGACACGTTTTGGTGTGATTTGCAAAAGAATTGATCATCTTGTTGAATTTCTGAACCTGATTTATTTATTTTCCAAATAATATTAGAGGGATGGAGGAAGAAGAGGAGGGATCTGGAGACATCTAATCCTTTTGAGGAGGGGTTTTATGCTAAATCTATTTCTCATATTTTGATGTATTGTCCTTATGCATCCCATGTGTGCTCTTTATCCAAGTCTTGGTGGATAATATCCAAAAGGCTTGAATGCCAAGAGAGGAGGAGAGAAAACATATTAATATATAATCCATGAAATTGATTACAATAACATTGATAAAAAATCAAGAATTGAATACCTCACAAAAATATGAAGAGATAGATAGAGAGAGAGAGAGAGAGTTGGAGAAGAACCATTACATACAATGAGGATGATTTTTTCACCTCTTCTTCTTGACCTTCATTGTCTTCCTATTGCCTTCTTATATAGTGTCTTGTTGACAGAGTCAACTTTAATTAGGTTTAACTTTAAATTACATATATATAGTGTTCCCTTTTACATAAGAATATGACTTTATGACTTATACATCTGAACTTGGACTATAAGTCCCCCTAATATTTGGATCAATCCTCCCCCCTAGAAAATATTGGTCCTCTTCATTCACCTATGATAAAAAGGAAGAGGTATCCCATTCTGTTTAATGTACCATCATGATTACAATATGATATGAACCAATGAAGAGAAGGGTTTTTTCTGTGGTTAACTCATAATTGTGGGTTTTTGGATGCGCCATAACCATCATGATTACAAGTGCCAAGTGTCAATGAAGAAAAAAAAATTGTGTGGTTAACCTATAACCATGGGGCTATGGATTACCCGTAACTGAGTTGGATATAGCAAACTTGGATATGGGTTTTGAGGTTTACCCATAAACGTGGTTTTTATTTTTTTATTATTTTATTGTTTTTAGAAATGGACTTCTTGCTACAAGTTTGTTGATAAATTTTTTATAGGTGATGAAATCATATTCCGTCAAAGACCCATTTGAACTATTTAAAATAAATTTCCATATATATAAGGTACTTTCTTTTCTAATTATTTTTTCCATGCGAGAACCATTCCTGAAATTCAAGATGTGCATAGTTGTGTTTGTTTATAAAGACATGTGACTTCAATTACTAATATCTCTCCAACCAGGAAACAAAACCAAATTCTGTAAAAAATCCCATTTGAGCTTATGGAAATCCTTTAAAATGAGATACCATATGCCTTCTAAAATGTTTTGTATAGGTTGTGGCACCCACATAACGTTGGTTGAATATTATTGCCCTGCATTCCTTCCATGATATGCTTCTATAGTGGCCATACCAATGTGGTAAAGTTGAGAAATGGTTAAAATGATGCCATCCAAGATTCAAGATGATGCATACATTTTATTTTTAAGCTATGGCATGGTTGTATAAATCTACAATAATAGTGAATGTGAGAACACCAAGCACAAAGGGATACAAAGGATGCCAAGGATTTATAGAGTAACATGGGTTGTTGTAGAGTTCATGGAGAATTTTTGTTGCAAACAAATGCATGTATTGAATCCATGTAAATATGATCCTATAGTGGTGAGTAAATTTCTAAGGATAAAAAAAACTCGTAATGCTTGTGTACCAATTTTGATACGTACAGTTTATGGATAGACAAATGGACTCCAAACGTGCCAAAAGCGGGTTAAATATTGTTGCAAAACATTGAAACTGAAATATGTCTTAAACCTTGGTTCCCATGGAGTGGTAATTGGCTTTGATACCAACAATCTAGATCTTAGGGGCTAAGATATAAAAGGCTTGAATGCTAAGAGAGAATAGAAAACATACAAATATTCCATGAAACTAAACATCGATAAAAATGAAATAATTGAATATCTCACAAAAATATGAAGAGATAGAGAATTAGATAATAAGGATCCAAATTAGAAGAACCGTTACATGCAATGAGGCCAATTTTTGGACCTCTCCTTCTCAGCCTTCACTCTCTTCTTATTTCCTTCTTATATAGTGTCTTATTGATAGCGTCAACTTAATTAGGGTTTACTATGTTAATTACATATCTATCAAGTTCCCTTTTACACAAAATATGACTCTATCAATTATACATCCAAACCTATACTATAATCTCCTCTACAATTCATATTAGGTTTGGCCTATGAGCCACTTCCTCTCCAAAATTTACATGGAACAATCCATCCTTCGAAGAATGTGGGTAAAACTAGATGTAGGATCAAGAAGTTAAATAATATGGAGCATTCATAGGGAACATGGTTCATTGTCTTTGGTGGGTTTGTAATTCAAGCAGTTTTCATGACAGGGACATTCCAATGGGAATTATGGTTGGAGTAAGTACAAATTTGACATGCGAATATCGAATGGATCCTAAAGTGTCGAAGATCAAGGTTCCTATTATGACAAAAATAGGCTATGAAATCATGCGGGGATTTTTTGGTGGTGCTATTCAGTGTCACCCTCCTTCATGCAGGGCAGGGTAGGGGTGGTCCTTTTTATCAGAGACGAGCATTTTTTTCACAAGATATTTTCTCCTATAAGTGGGTTGAATTTTAAAGATAATTTTTCGGGTCTATGTGTTTTGTTGCATTTTTTTTTATCTGAGGGGTACTAAAAAGCTCCAATTAATGGGAGACTCAAATATTCTCATTGAATGCACTTGAAAAAAATAATTTGTGGAAAATGTTAGTTTAAGAGAACTATTATAGGAGATTCTCTCCCTGCTTCAATTTTTCTAGTGGCTTTCATTCACACATATTCTAAGTGAATGAAACCTAAAATTAGATAAGCTTTCAAAGGAATCCCTCCTTATCCCAGTAGCATCTTTTGGATTATATAAGTTCATTGATGGGAAAGAAGGGGAGGTCATGGAATTTCAATTATTTTCTTTGTATAGTATTTTTAGTCCTATTAGTATTTGTGTATTTTGTTGGATAAATGATGTATAGAAAAATGTCACTAGAAAAATATCAAGTCTACAAAAAATATAATTTTAATTATTGGATATAGTAGAAAAAGTTCTTCAATTTAGTCTAGCAATGGAAAATCCCATGTGTACATTTTTTACTCAAAGGTCATAAAGATTTTTTCTTCAATAAAAAAATAATACACACACACACACACATAATCATATGTTATGTTTATATTATTTACATGTAAGAATTAGAATGGATCATTGCTAAACAGCCTTGAGGGTTACCTCAATCAGCCGATTTCACGTCGTTAAAATCACCTTGACAATGGGACGTCACATGGTTAATTATCCTTGATTCAAGAGGATTTGTAATGAGTCTGCAAGAAGTGATGCCTTCGAGTGGATCTACCTGGATAGTTTATGTGGATGCAGCAACCACCAATATTTGGTGTATGTGAACCACACATTAAAAAAAAAAAGGATCCTTGCTAAAAAAATAATAGAATACTATATTTTTCATGGCTCAATACAATTAGTTGGCATTGTTACCACCCATATTATTATCCTCGACAAGGTTCAGTTAAGGTGCTAAGAAATAAGCACATAGGAGATGCACCATTTTCACCTCAGCACAATCTCCTCTCACATTAGACCAAATCCTATAATGCCACTAGGCGTATCCTAATCTATAGAAACTTCACCAATAAACCTAAAATAATAGTACTTAAAAACACTAATTATTATGAAGGTTATAAGTTAATTGAAACAAAATTCTAGGTCTAATATATGAATGATAACTATAGAAATAAAAACCAACATGTAAATCTCACACAAAATACACTAAATATGGTTACCCTTCATGCTCAAGGCTAAGGTAAAGGTGAATACACCAAGTCAGATGATTTTTCCTTGCTCTCCAGTTGATTTTTAACATAATTTGGATAATATTATTGTTTTCCTACACTTACAAATCTATAAAGTAAACAAAAAATGCACACATACCATATTTGAAGTGTCTTGAAATGAACCCAAAAATGTGGAAACACACTAGCATGATGAATCCTTTAGCACTTAATATTGTGCACTAAAATATGAGTGAAACACAATAAAAATATGAAAAAAATGAAATCTTTATCAATCTAATACAAACTTTCATGAAAAGTGGGTCCAATCTCCCTAGGGTCAAAAGTGGAAAACGATCTAATAAAGATCAAACATGTTGCAACACTTAGGGAAAATTAAAACACTTCCAAATGTTGATATTATGTAGTTAAAGTACTTCAGAAGTGAAATTAGGGCTTTAAATGGTTTGAAACAACCTTTAACACAAAACCTCAAGCAAAGAGTCGTACCAATTATTCAGAAGATATTTTTGTAACCAAATTTTAGAATTGTGAATTACCCTTCAGAACCCTCAAAATGATGTTAGATAAACCTTGAAATCATAAAATAAGAGGTTCAGTTTTTCCTTGGGCCTATAGATTATTGAGATGGCACAAATCCCAAGAAATTTTTCTAAATAAAAAATACGATATGTGAACTTTTAGAAAATAAATTAAATATTTTCAATGATTTACTTTTTATATAGATATATTTTCTCTTTTTAGATTTTATGGATTTTCCCAATATAAATAAATAAAAGAAAAGAAAATGAATTATGTAAAAATATGGTTGTTAGTTAGATTAGGACTTAAGTGTCTTATCTCCACTAAGGACATTGGTTTTGAGATTAATGCCTCCCTTAATTTTTTTATTCAACGATTATGGATTGAGGAAAAGAGGTATAATCCTAGGAGTTAAACTACTTATTTATCTAATCAAGACAAGTTATGAAACCAATCCCTACTAAAAGGGATCCCTCCAAGGGGAAAAACTTCAACAATAAGGTCAGCTATAGAATGAAATAAAACCTTAATTGAGGAACCTATAGGACCCAACAAGGAAAATTAATTCTTACCTCACACCAACAAACGAGAAGTGAGAGATTTTCCCTAGATGTTTCTTTCCAAGTGACAAATCTACCCTTCTAATGGATCGATATTGATAGCCTTGTATTAATATTACATAAACATAAAATAACCTTTGAAAAATACATAGAATATCCATGTAAAAGAGACTTCAATGTTAAAACCAAAGCTTCATGAAAAAAATACATTGTGGTAAAAATGCACCAAAGCTTCATGAAAAAATTACACTATGGAAAAAATGATCTCAATAATTAACAATAATTTTGGAGAAGAGTGAGCTCTCTATATATGGATGAGGCTCTTAACATATCTCTCACTTTTTCTAGTTAGAAACAGTATAAGAAAACGGAATAAGTATTTGGCATGTCATCCACAAGACATTTGGAGACTAAATCATTACAAAATTTTAATTTTCATTACTTAAAACCATCCTAAAGAGGTGACGTCCTCTTGATAGAGGCTCAATTTGCTTAGAAAGGAGGCATATTTGCACCAAAATTCCAATGTTTCCCTCAAAAATTGCTTGAATTGACTTGAAGTAAAATTAGGGAGGGAGGAAGGAAGGCTCAATGTTATCCTCAAGATGCACAATATTCCCATAATTTACCTTTGATGTCTCAATGTTTAGGAAAATATGGATGGCTCCTTGTTTTTGGTCCAACTCTTGTTTTAGTAATTTAATGCTTGAATTACTTAGTTATGTCTTTATCTTGTCCATTAGAGTGACATTTACTTTTCTCAAAATAGGTGCCATGTTTCCTCATATTACCCTCACAGTTGCTCCAAGAGAATTCAACCCTCCTTTAGTAATGAAAAAATCCTTGAAAAAGGCACTTTGAGAAGGGTGTTTTGAGTGTGTTGACTTGTAGGTGACTCGGCTTACCCTGGAGAGAGTAATGTGCCTTCCTCCTTGCCTTGGATAATGTTAAACATTGCCCTATGAAGTGAAAAAAACATCGTTAATTGTGAGGATGCTATGAAGAATGATGTCCATGGCCAAAGAGGTGTGCATACATAAGAGAAATGGTCCATGTGGGGGAATACAAGATAGGTGCACTAGGATAATAATAAGATGGGTGTTTCCACCTTTGCATAGTTCACTTACCTTTACATAGATAAAAGAGAAAGTGATCCCTTAAGCCATGTTTCCTAATAGATCCACCTCCATGATTCCTAAATAATAACTAAAGACATAAGAATGTCCAGTGAAACAAAGAGTTACCATGCAGCAAGGGGTAGTAATCAAAGCCATTAAACTAAGCACATCAATATTGTTGAAATGTGTAACTAGGTTTGGTCTTCATAATGACATATGTAATCATGATTTTATGTATTTGATGTAATGAGAAAAATAAACTTATGATTATTGATCTTGAGGCATGGGTTTCATGCTCAAGAAGATTTATTTTTAGGTTAAGCTCCCATTGTGAGCTCTTATGATTTTTCATTGAGCCATAAAATCATTAAATTTATTTTCATGTATGAGAGACCCATTTGGGAAAGTTACATATTGTTAAATAAAATTATTTGAGTCAAAATATAATCAAATAACCCTCAAGACCAATTCAATATACATTCAACAAGTCGACTTAAAGGATAGTGAAAAGTTAACCTATTTTATGTGACAAGAAGCCTATATATACAAGGATATTTGATTGTTGGTTTGAGGGGTCCTAACCTAGGTTCAGAGTATATGGATAAACCAACAAACCCTCCAACTACTAGCCCTCTCGGTAGTGATCTGCTTGTGCAGACCAAAGTCTCACCCGAAACAGTATGGGGGGGTGTTGGAACCAGGTTTCTGCACCCTGATAGATAGATTAATCAAGTGGTCCTCAGCAAAAACCCAAAGTGGAATTACATAGATGCACGCAACAATAGATAACAGAATCACAAGGAGTGCACAATCATTGAGATAAAACCATAAAATATTGTATGCTTTAGCACAGATAACAGAGCAGTATGAGATCTAGACCTTAATTACCAATGTGAATACTTAAACAGATGTATCAATAATCATGCATAATCAGATCAGATATCTTAAGTGATCATTAATAATTAAACACACAATGTGATCTCAATAGAGCATAAATAGTAAGAAATACATATGCATAACACAGTGAGCTTCGTCAAAACTACTCTTTCTTTTATCTTTCAAATTTTTCAATATATCAATTGTTATTTCCAAAACCCTTACAAAGCCTTCCATGCACATAGCCAGCGAAGTCTGCACACAGCCAATACTAGATCTCCATGCACACAGCCAGCAGGAGCCTCTTAACCCAACCCAAAAACCCTTACAGATGCATAAACTATCAGAACATCAATATCTCATAACGCGTATCTTTTTTACTTACTTGCTTAAACATACTCTATCTATTTATATATGCCTAGTGTGTAGATACTATGGTGTCAAACCATGGTTTTAGGCCCATAGTTTACATTTAACCCCATTTACATCAAAATTGGGGACTTTGACCCACCCCAAAGCCCCTTCCCTTCATTTGAGCAATGCGCACATACTAAATCATACAAAATCATCTTTGGAACTTGTGCCCCAAGGGACCCCTCACCAACAAGCCCCCAACACAAACATGTGACTCGTCCTGAGTCACTGAGGTGCTAGATCCTTAGTCTTAGCCTGAAATGTCTTGACAGAAGTTGGGAGAGGGAGCACTAACTCGAGGCTCTATGCTATTGCACTCTATGCTTTCTGAACCATCTTGTCTGTAGTAGGGCCCTCTTCAGCCATCTCTACCTTGTGCTGAGTCTGTTGAATGATATTTAGAGTGTTGTCCAGGGTCTAGGATAATTTTAGGGCTTCCTCTACCCATGGTTTCATGCACTCCTTCAGCACCCATTCCTTTTGGCACAAGTCTGCAATCTTTATCTGAATTATGCGGCCTTCTTGCAGACGAGCAAGTCGTTGGGTAAGCACTAATGTAGGCGGTTCTGATTTCTTCAAATTGTTGCTCCTTCTCATTGAGTGTGTCGAGCGGCTGCTACATGACCAGATCATTTTTTAAAAAGGCCCAAATATCCATAGCCTCGTTCAATGATTTGTCACACTAGGTGACCATAGCAACAATACTATCTTGTGCTTGCTTGACTTATGTTGCCCTCTTCGCGCAAACCTCTGGCGGTGTCTCTGGCTGCAATTTGGTCTAGAGATTCGTGAAATGATGCTCATACTCTATTCAAAGGTTGTGTACTTTTTTGCGCATTTCTTTTACTACAGCAGCCAAGCCGTCTAAATTACCAGCGGGCGCAGTTGTGGCCAAGATAGCTGGGATGTCTTGGCAGACCTGATTGATTAGCCTCCAGCACAACGCACTGGGACTCTACTTCTCTGCAAGATGCTTCTGCTTGTTGTTATTTTCGGTGTGCTTGCGCGACTTGTTGTTGTGCATCCCTGGTATTTGTTTGCACGGCTGCTTCTCAGTATTGAAGCTCATATTCGA